>SNQJ01S0036492.1:27089-54611 GCA_010110895.2 Picea sitchensis
TAATTTATTGGTTTAAGTACACTAATTCAATTAATGTTAACTTAGTTATTCATTTATTATTCTAAGTTTGTTTATTCATGCAGGAATTAGTGGCGGGCGAGATGTAGTCAACAAGACAAATGGGCAAGGGAGTGAGGGCACAGAGGTGGATGAAGGATGTAATAGGGTGATGAATGATCGAGGGAAATAGATGGAGGGGAAAATTGAATCAACCGAGCTAGATGTCTTCATCATGAGAGCAACGCCAAATCAACAATCAAATAATCCCATTACCTATGATTATAGGTCCCCAACAACATTCATTTTTTTTTTCTGTCCAATGGACTAATACCACTTCGATTTGGTATTTTAGTGTTTATATAATGTTTGCAATTACTATATTTTTTGTTTAGTTTTTAATTACTCTATTAAAAGCCAAAAAAAAATGTGCATAAAAAATACTATAAAAAAATACTAGAAGATTAATCCAATTTTGAATTTCATCATCTAATAAATTGTTATCTATTATTAAATTATTAGATAATTTATTACATTTTCGTCTCGCAAGTATATCTTCATATCCCATTAAACCAATCTAACCATACAAATCCAAAATTCAAAAACATTACATAGGAATGATAAATGCTTTCCCATCATCATGAGGTCATGATGTCTTATGTGACGAACACTTCCCTCTTTTATTGTTCATACGAAGTTCACTATAAACATGTTTTGCTTACACACAAATTATTCTAGCATTAAGATTTGCTCAACTAAAATTACTTCTCTCAATTATAAAATAAATAAAATATCTATAAGCCATCTTAAAATATGTTTATAAGAGAGTTAAGAGATAAACAACAACCAAACCAATAATATTAATATTCCATGTCCGAATCGTGAGGGTCTCTATTTCCTATACTCCATGGTGTGGCTCCTCACATGGTTTATTAGTTTTCGTTTTGGCAATTTTAACTACATTGTTGTGTCTCAAAAACATTGTTTTCCATATCCTCTTTCTTTTAATAAACTCGTGATTGGTTAGGTAATTTCATTTATTTAAACATTTTTACCTTTCTTGCTAATTCGCAACACTTCACAATCACATGGCGTGGCTTTCTCCTTTCCTCTCAATTTCAAACATCAAAGATATATGTTATGCCTATCCCTTGAATTAGCGTTCTTAAAAAACTTGTTTGACTTTTATAGATATCCAAATCAATAATTCTTAAGTTTAGGGCTTTTCGTGCTTCTCCTGTTTTTCAGTGGTGACATTACCTATGATTGTTTCCATATATCTTGTTTTTCAGTTTTGCTTCATGGTGTGCTTGCCTTGGCTACTTCTCTACTAACCTGTTTAATGTGAATGCCGAAATCCTCAACCTATAAAGATGAAAATGTAATTTTTGGTTCATATTCATAAAATGAAAAGCAAAGAATATAGAGAAAGAGCAGAGTAGAAATAGTATTCAGTATATTAAGTATATGAGAAAAGAGTACATAAGAAAAGGGAAAAGAGCTGAGCTAAATAGGCTCAAGAAAATAAAGAACATAAAGAACCGAGTGTACAAATGTCCAGGAGAACTGTACCGTCAAGGACAAGTGTAAGGACAAGTGTACAGTCAGACTATTGAGGTTACATATATATTTAACACTCCCTCTTAAACTCAACAATTACAAACATCAACACTGATAATGCCCAAGTGCTCTCTCTGAAAAATCAAAAATGAATTTTCTTAAAGGCTTTGTAAAAATATTTGCGAGCTCATCTCGTGAACCACATAATTGAAGTGCAATGTCACCATTATTGACAAGCTCACAAATGAAGTGAAAGCTATTGTCAATGTGTTTACTTTTCTTGTGAAACACATAGTTTTTGGATAAAGAAATTGTTGAGGTGTTGTCAAGAAGATAGGATTTGGCTCATTTTTTGTATGTGACATATATTTCAATATTATTCTCATCTACACAGATTGATAGGAAGTTGAGGTGGCAGCGACATACTCTGTCTCTGCAGAATATATGGTTACAATTGGCCGCTTCTTTGATGCCCATAAAATCAGATTGGTGCCGAGGTGAAAAACATGTCCTGAGGTGTGTTTTATGTCATCTAGGCTACCTGCAAAATCGTTGTCTGTGTAGACAAAGAGATGATTATCATCAGACTGACTGTACCATAGGACAAAATTGATAGTTCCTTCAATATATCTGAGAATCCTTTTTGCCATCTTGCAGTGAGAATCTTTGGGGGATTCCATGAATCTGTAAAAAAATCTAAATGCATACATAATAACAGGCCTAGCTGTTGTAAGATACAACAAAATACCTACTAAAATATTGTACACGGTGGAGTCCACTGTAGGTCCTTCACATTTCTTGCTCAATTGTGTACCTAGTGGTATAGGGGTTTTGGCTGGATTGCAGTCTTCCATGCAAAATCTTTTGATGATGTCTCTTGCATACTTTTGTTGACAAACAAAAATACCTTTGGTTGATTGATCAACCTCAATTCCCAAAAAATATTTCATTATGCCAAGATCTGTCATCTCAAACTCAAATTGCATAGCATGTTTAAAACTGGTTAACTCAATATTTCCCGTATATATCATGTCATCAACATATAAACATACAATCAGAATTTTACCGTGATTATCAATTTTGGTGTATAAAGTTGGCTCATTTTGGCTTCTGCTGAAACCACTTTTGATCAGGTAAGTGTCAATTCTATTTTACCAAGCTCTTGGATCTTTCTTTAAGCCATACAGGGATTTCTTCAACCAATACACTTTGGCTAGCTTCTCTTTGACTTCAAATCTAGGTGGTTGATCGACATAAACCTCTTCTTCTAAGAACCCATTCAGGAAAGATGACTTGACATCCATCTGGTATACTTGTCATTTGTGTTGGGCTGCTATGGCCAAGAGAGTCCTTACAGTGTCTAATCTTGCTACTGGAGCAAACATTTCACCATAATCAACACCTGGTTGTTGTGAGAATCCTTTGGCAGCAAGTCTTGTCTTGTGCTTTTCAATCTGTCCCTTTTCATTGAGATTAGTTTTGTAAAACCACTTGACACCAATACTGTTCTTGTGTCTGGGCATATCAACAAGATCCCATGCCTTGTTCTTCTCAATGGAGTCAATCTCTTGGTTCATGGCTTGAACCCAATGTGTCTCCTTAGTTGCCTCTTTACAAGATGTAGGTTGACATGACATTAAAGAAAAAAGATTGTTTTGTTCAATGTCATCCAACTGCTGATGGATTTCTATTAAACTTCGAGTTCTCTGACTTGGAAGTTAAGAGTTAAGAGGATGAATCTCTGCTGGAAGTTGAGTTATCCTGAGAGTTTTCGAATTGTCCTTGTACCTACAGTCTTGGAAGAGAAGGTTGAGGTATTGGTTGTCCTGAATTTTCTGTGTTTTCGAGATTGGGCAGCAATGGATTTTGACTGTCCATTTGTTGATTCTCAGATTCATTCCAGAGTTTATTTTCCATAAATTTTACATCTCTCTTGAGAATTAGTTTCTTTGAGATTGGATTTTAAAGCATGTAATATTTTGATGTTTCGTTGTAGCAAGTAAAGATTCATTTCTCACTTCTATCATCAAGTTTCTTCCTTAATTCAGAAGGTATGTGAGCATATGATATGCATCTGAATGTCCTTAGATGAACAACATTTATCTTTGTCCCACTCCATGCTTCTTGAGGGACCTTCATCTTGAGACTGGTGGTTGGAGGTCTATTGAGGAGATAAGATGAGAAAGCTATTGCTTCAACCCAAAATGTATTTGACAGACATTTCTCTTTGAGAAGGCTTCTTGCCATGTTCATTATTTTCTGATTTTTCCTTTCAGCCACTCCATTTTTTTGTGGAGTATACCTAGTTGTAGTTTGCATGATGATGCCTTGTGATCTGGAGAAATTTGAAAATTCTTTGGAGCTTTATTCTCCTCCTCCATCTGACCTGATTTCTTTTACATATTTTCCACTCTGTTTTTCAACTTCAACTTTGAATTCTTTGAACTTTGCAAAAGTTTTAGACTTGTGTCTGAGAAAGTAGATCCAAATTTTCCTGCTAAAGTCATCAATAAAGATTATAAAATAAATGCTACCACCTATTGACTCTTTTTGCATTGGTACACATAGGTTAGTGTAAACCATTTCTAAGTGTTGTTTAGGTTGAGTGGAGGACTGTGGAAAACTAGTTGTGTTATGTTTTCCTAGAATGAAATACTAGCATGGGGGATTTTCCTCTTTGAAAATAGGGAGACCTTTGACCATGGAGTGATTTTGTAGAATACTTAGACTCTAAAAGGGTAGGTGTCCAAATCTTGTATGCCAAACCATAGTTTCATTGGGGGTGGATGCACTTTCTGCATATGATTGGATCGGATTTGCAGTTTTGACGGTCAGGGGAAACATCCTATTCTGATTCATGTGGATTTCATAAATCAATTTTCTGTTGGGGGTTTTATCATATATCCTGCATGATAATCCTTCAAAAAGTACCTTAAAACCATGTTCAATGAGTTGTCCTACACTTAACATATTATGTTTCAGAGATGCAACATGATAGACATTGTTTATGTCTTTCTTTACATTTTGTTTAGTAAGAATAGGTACAGTTCCTCTTCCTTGAACTTTGAATAAGGAATCATTTCCAAGTGTAATATCACAGGAAATTGAAGTATCAATGCATGAAATTAAATCTTTGTTACTTGTCATGTGATTTCTACAACCACTGTCCAACAACTAGTGATCTTTATGTTGTTTTTCATTCCTGTGACATGAGATAACCATACCTTCTGAGGTTTCTCCTGTATGATTTGAGACATGTGCATTTTCTGAGAGTTGATCTGCTTTCTTCTTCCGGCATTCAGATTCATAGTGTCGATACTTTTTACAGTAATAGCATTGTATTCTTGATTTTTCATTTGATCTTCTCCCTCTGACTCTATGAGGCTGAAAATTCTGATTCTGGTTTTGTTGTCTATGACATTAAAAATTTTGATTCGGGTTATGTTGTGTGTGACGTCCACTTGAGTGAGGGTTACTTGGACTACTCCCTCTTCCTTGGCGACCTCTGCCTCTTCCTCTTCCTCTCCCTCTTCTGAAGGAGAATTGATTTTTGAAGGCATTGGCGACTGACTCATATGTGAGATGCAGTCTCGTCTCATGTGTCAACAGAGAGCCCATTAATTCTTTTGTTGAAAAATTTGACAGATCCTTGGATTCAAGGATTGTTGTAATGACCATTTCAAATTTCTTTGGTAAACTTCTGAGGACTTTCTCAACAATGCATTGATCAGGGATGGATTCACCAGTCAATCCGATCTGGTTTATGATTCCCATGACTCTGGTCATAAATTGATCAACATTTTTAGACTCTGTCATTTTTAAAGTCTCGAAATGCGTCCTCAAGGTCTGTAGTTTGACTGTTTCAACCCTATCATTTCGTTGATATGCTGATTTAAGGATGTCCCAGGCTTGTTTTGAAGTAACAACGCCTATGATTTTGCCAAAAATTGAGTCATCCACCAAATTTTGAATCTAGAATTTGGCTATATTCTCTCTGTTTCTCTATGTTGCCTGAGCAGTTCTATGTTGGTTGTTCATGGCATCAAGGTCTCCTGGATCTAGTTCCACATATCCAAGGTCCACAGGATCCCAACACTCGTGTTCTTGCAAGAAGGATCTCATTCGAAGAGACTAAAACTCATAATTCTTTCCAAGAAGAATCGGTCCTTGAGTTGGTCCTAAATTGCTCGAGGTGACAATCTTTGAAGAATGAAAAAAAAAATAGACAACAAAGAATTGTTTAAAGATTTGCGTGCTTAGTAGTTTCGTGTGCATAAAAACAGGTTTACGAAGTTCTCTGAGTGACTTTGGACTGAAAAACGTGGGGTAGACCACTTCTTTAGCTTCTCATGTGACTGTGGGCTGAAAAATAAGGTGATTTGAGCTTCAGGCGTTTTGACGTTGAGGATATCTGCACCTTCGAATAACCAAATTGTTGAATCACAAATTTTCTTCAAAGATCAACGATCCTTATTGATTTGAGATCAACGACCACAATTTCTGCGAAATATCGTGCCTTCGATGAACAACTACAATCAAATCGTGATTTCGCGTATCGGGGATCTACGATGTAGCTTATCTCCCGTCACCTGACACTCGAAATGTTGATGACCACTTATGCCAGATCAATGATCCTGCTTCTTCCTACGATCAATGGTCTAGATCGTGTCGGGATTTCACGTATCGCAAAGTCGAACAACTTTTGACCTTCGTTCTTCCGATCCCCAAAATGCTGAAATTCTCCCTGGACAATCAACGATCCAGATCTCTCTTCAATCAACGACTCAGATTATATCGTGATTTCGCATGTCGCGAATTCTCAGAAGTCTCGCATGTGATTTCTCGATAGCCGAAATCGTGATGGCGTTGGATCGATGGTCCATATCTCTCCTCGATCAATGGCTGAAAGATTTTCATGATTTTGCATTTCGCGAGTTTCAAGAATTTTCCCTTTGACTTCCCTAAGTCACGAGTCAGCAAAATGATGATCGCTCACCACACGTCCCTTCCGATAAACGGTTACGATCGCTTCGGCTCTTCCCTTGCAAATCTTCTGACGTACATGGATCTCTGCCACGTGTCCCCTCATGATGGACGGTCCCAATAATTTCCAGACTTCTAGAGACTTGTCTCATTTGCAACCTTTTCACGAAATCGCCGAAAAAATGAAATTTCAAAAAGCTTTGGCGGTTAGTGCCTCCGTACCTTTTCTTGATCTAATGATTGTTGTAGCTCTTACCTTGATTTGACGGCTGAATCTCGTTCACCTTTTCTGCGCTTTCCTTGTCCTTTCTGAGTTTGATCAACCACTCAGATCGGTTAGCAGAACTGATTTTACGGCTGTGTCTGCTTGTCCTTTGCTTCTTTAGCATGTCCTTTGTTTCTTCTACAAAGACTTTCTCCTAAAGAAGGAAATTCGTGAAACTTTCACGAATTCAAAAGAATTTCACGAATTATTTAAGGAGCTCACTAATCTTTAATTTTTTCTACCCTCTGCAACTCTACTTCATGAGTCTTTCACGAATCTTTAAATACTCATGATTCTTTTGAGCGTATTGCGCTCTGCTTCCTCGCGTTTTCTTTCTGCAGTGATCTTTTGAGCGTAAAGTTAGACTGCTCTCCAAGCTTTTTGAAGAATCTACGTCTTGTGCTCTAGTTAACAGTTTAAGCTTTGCGCTTCTTAGGATCAGGTTGCTCTCTAGGAAGAGGCTTACGTCTGAAGCTCTCATACCATGATAAAATGAGGAGAGAATACAGAGAAAGAGCAGAGTAGAAATAATATTCAGTATATTGAGTACATACAAAAGGGAAAAGAGTACATAAAAAAAGGGAAAATAGCTGAGCTAAATAGGCTCAAGAAAATCAAGAACATAAATAACCAAGTGTACAATTGTCCAGGACAACTGGCATTGTACAGTCATATGTTGAGGTTACATATATATTTAACAGATATGGGGAAGATGGGTTATAAATGGCTATTTAATAGCTGGCATTGTACAGTCATACTGTTGAGGTTACATATATATTTAATAGATATGGGGAAGATGGGTTATAAATGGCTATTTAATCGCTGGCATTGTACAGTCATACTGTTGAGGTTACATATATATTTAACAGATATGGGGAAGATGGGTTATAAATGGCTATTTAATAGTTGAATATGGTGCTGGATATATTGTATATGCAGAACAACTTTTACATTGTTCTCTCATTCGTGTCTTTGGAGGCTTACCATTTAGATGATTTTCATTCTGTTGTACATGGTTCTTTAAATGTCACATCCCATCAGATTTGTCAAACTGAAATCCATTTGTTGCTGGTTCTCGCATTGGCCATGGGACATACTTGTGATTAAGTATAAACAAATCTTGTTGTTGTAGCTGCGCTGCAACTTGAAGAATTTTATTTCATGTATTGGTTGCCTTTTCTCAGATCTAATTGTTGCTTCCATGTCTGTTTGTTATGGCTTCGAGCAGTTATTGCTAATCAACTCATCCTCGGCCTACGCTGCAACACTTGGCTCCTATTCTGATGCGGACAATCGGATTCAGTGGATATTATTTCATCGGTTACTATGGTATTTTAGGGCTCCAGAGGAATGCACAGATCTGTATATTTTCTTTCCACAATAAACTAGGCCCATTTCCCCCGCACCTTGGACTGTGTTGAATCTCTATGAACAGCAGCGAAATCTTAATCCACTGCGGGGACCTCCAGTATAAATCGCCCCCCTTGAAGAGCGAAGATCTATAAGAGCTGAGTAATTGCTTTCGACGGTAATGTAGGGCCCCTTTGGGTTGAACTTATATGAACAAGAGCGAAAGCCTAATTTATCACGGGTGACTCTCTCGAGTAAATCGCCCCCTTTAAGAGTCAAAGAAGCTAATGACTGGCGTCAGAAAGAATTACCTCTGTAAAAGAGCGTTGTAATTTGCAGACTAGTGTCCAGACTCCAAAACAACGAAACTAATAAATGAATAGCCGACAGAATGGATTCCTCCGGTATGTCAAAGAATGGATTCCTCCGGTATGTCAAAATCTGTCTTCAGGTTAATGACTTTTTCGATTTCATCCGAATCTCTAGGTTGATAAGGCTTGTAACATGACATAGCTTCAAGTAATTGGATCATATTTTATAGAATCTTCTCTAACGCTTGTAACATTACATAGTGTCAATTATTTTAATCAGATTTTTATGCGTTGATGCATGAGCAAAACCTTTTGAAATGACGGATGAGACCACCTAAAATATTATGTTTCAAAATAGTATAGAAATGCTAAACTTTCTCAATAAGAAATGAAAATTATAATGTTCTTAAGTTTTAGATTTTTTTTTATTATTACAAAAAGAAATATTTAATCAATATTTTTTATTTTTAGTTTAATTAGCATTCCTAGGAATAATGTTTGTCAGAAAAAACATTTAATATTATAGGTTGATGCATGAGCAAGACCTTTAGAAATGATGGATGAGACTAAGTAAAATATTGTGTTTGAAAATATTATAGAAATGCTAAACGTTTAGTGATATGTAATGAAAATTATAATAGTCAAAAGTTTAAGTGTTTTTTGGGTGGATTGTTGCAAACAAAAATAATTATGAATATTTATTCTTATTTTATTAATGTTGTTTGGGGAGCTTTAGCCACATTTATAAGGGATTATTTAGAGTTTTTTTTTAGCCACATTTATAAGTGATTATTTAGAGTTTTTTTTTATGAATGAATGAGCATGTGATTTGTTTTATAATAGCTTGTTGATTTTTGATAAATCTTATTTTATGTATAATTTATTTATCTTTTAATATTGTGTAAAAGTGTATTGTTTTATGTATAATTTATTTATCTTTTAATATTGTGTAAAAGTGTATTGTTTTATGTATAATTTATTTATCTTTTAATATGGTGTAAAAGTGTAACTAAAACAAGTGGAATGGTATAGAAAAAAATCTTGGTTGTAAATTTTCAAGATGATATGATATAAATTAATGAGTATGTGATTTGTTTTATAATAGCTTGTTGATGTTTGATAAATCTTGTTTTATGTATGAATGAGCATGTGATTCGTTTTATAATGGCTTGTTGATTTTTGATAAATCTTGTTTTATGTATAATTTATTTATATTTTAATATTGTGTAAAAGTGTATTGTTTTATGTCTAATTTATTAATCGTTTAATATGGTTTAAAAGTGTAACTAAAACAAGTGGAATGCTAGAGAAAAAAATATTGTTTTTAAATTAAACATGATATGAATGAATGAGCATGTGATTTGTTTTATAGTAACTTGTTGATTTTTGATAAATCTTGTCTTATGTATAATTTATTTATCTTTTAACATGGTGTAAAAGTGTATTGTTTTATGTCTAATTTATTGATCTTTTAATATGGTGTAAAAGTGTAACTAAAACAAGTCTAATGGTAGAGAAAACAATCTTGTTTGTAAACTTTCAACATGATATAGCTAGGAGATTTTTATAGCTTATGGGATGCATGAGTTAGGAATTAAAAATTATGAGAAATAATGTTAAGAGCTCTTTTATGAATAGCCCATAAATTAGAGGGACATATTATCCAAGGGTGGATTTAAAACTTTATTCTTATTTTTAAATTATGTTTGATATTTAGTGTTTTTTTTTTACAAGGTTGATTTTGTTTTTTACAATATTATTAATATTATTAATAAACACATGCACAAGTTTTTTTTTTTTAAGGTGATTCTCAATGACTCTTTTATTTTGTGAAATGGTAGGCGTAGATTATATTTCCTTTTAACCAAGTGTGGAAAATCCCAAAATACTTAAGTATCATAGACATATAGTAACCAAGACAATGTGTCAAAATAAACTTTGAAGGGGTTGAAAAGAATCAAATTGGTGACTTCCTCTTGACCTTCTAACTTTAAGGGGAAATCTCCCCAACTTCTAATTTTGACTCATGATTATTTCAGATAATCCTATAAGTTAAAAGTTAAGCACAAATTTAACAAATGATATTAATTTGAGAAAATATTTTATTTTTACTTATTAGAAATCCATTTTTGATATAAAATAAATTAACCAAAATTACTAACTATCTTACATGCATATGTTTTACAAAATTGACAAAAAAATACTTTTCACCTAAATTTTCTTAAATTATTCCTAATTTCTTGAACCCCGGTTTCAAGAGAATCTAATGACATGGAAAATGATTATCCTATTTAATTTTTATTTTTATTTTAACATATTTTTTGAATTAAAATTGTAAATTTTTAAAAAATATTAAAAATCATTATAAATTTCCTAATAAATATCATCATAATTGTTTATTTAATCTATTGTTATAATTATCAGCATAAAAATTATTCAATCTAATATAATTAAATAATTGTAAAAATGTATAACATCCAAGTTAACAAACTCAAGTACGTGTCCTTTTTCTTTAACTGAGGACATGTATAACGTCCAAGTTAACCAACTCTAATAGGTGTCCTTTTTCCTTTCTTTAATTGAGGACATGTATATCGTCCAAGTTAACCAACTCTAATAGGTGTCCTCTTTCCTTTCTTTAATTGAGGACATGTATAACGTCAAGTTAACCAACTCTAATAGGTGTCCTCTTTCCTTTCTTTAATTGAGGACATGTATAACGTCCAAGTTAACCAACTCTAATAGGTGTCCTCTTTCTTTAGTTGGATTATATGAAAATGTCTAAGATAAGACAAATTTACTATGCTATAATATTACTTATAGGAAATAGTACTATGTTTTAAGATTATGCTTATATGCTTCTTTTAGGATTGCTTATTAACTTTGTGCATTTTTTAAACTTTTTATTATTCTCTCAATTATCTTGATGCATAATAAATTTGTTTTTAATTTTTAATTTTTTTTTTATTTATTTATTTTTATTTATTTATTTATTTATTTTAACAGAAACGGTTATAGATTATATTAATGGGGTGGACTAGCCATAGATCCGATTACAAAATGGCCTCGAATTTCTTCGGGTCTATCTTTCTGAACCATTCTACTTCTATAGCTATAGACTAGTGAACTGAACTAGTTCCTGAACGTCTTCTAATAGAACTTGATTAAATTTAAATGTTGAAACTCGAGTCACTGTTTCAGCATAAGTCTCAACATTGTTTCAGCATATGTCTCAACATTGTTTCAACAATTGTTACAGCGGTGTTTCAGCATATGTTCCAGCATTGTTTCAGCATATGTTCCAGCACTGTGTTTCAGCATATGTTACAACACTGTTTCAACATATGTTCCAGCACTGTTTCAGCATATGTTCCAGCACTGTGTTTCAACATATGTTCCAGCACTGTGTTTCAACATATGTTCCAGTACTGTGTTTCAACATATGTTACAGCACTATGTTTCAACATATGTTCCAACCATCCTTCGCACAACCATCTACAATCTTTTACACGCTGCTGTCCTTTTCAAGGGATACATATTTTTGTTGGGTCTCCATCATTTATGCATAGATCTCCTTGTGCCAGGAGGCAGCCTTTATTGGCTAAAGCATCTTCTTCTTTGTTTAAGTCCCTAAGTATATGGTAGCAGTTGAAAGAGGTGAAGTCATGGAGAGTGTGTCTTAGTCTTTGCAGGTTCTTATTTAGTCCAACATCATTAAACTGTCCTCCCGAATGTATCATTTTGATCAAGATTTCGGAGTCTCCGAACTCTTGTAGTTTCTGATGGCCTCTTGCCTTAGCTATCTGGCAAACTTTTATTAGACTCAAGATTTCTACTTGGTTATTAGTCCGTTGTCCAAGTCCCCAGCTGAAGGTTTCTATCGTTATCCCTTCGCTGGAGTAAATGATTCCTCCAACTCCTGCTATGCCAGGATTTCCCTTGGAGGCTCTGTCGAAGAATGTTGTAGTTATTCCTTGCTTTTGCCACCATCTTTGGAAAGTGTCATTATTGTCTCTTAGACTCCATTTTGATTCGAAATGGGTTTTTTCAATGCTTTGGGTCCTAGAAGTGAGCATAGGGTTACTGAACCAATTCTTTTCTTCCTGCTGCGACGCGATATTTGTTTTGTGGGCTTGAGAACTCAGAGTTTCTAAGAGGAGACCTTTTGCTTTCAATGCTACCATGCTGGGGGTCCATGCTTTGTTGTTGAAGATTTGATCGTTTCTTGCAAGCCATAGTTTCCAACACACATACTTAGGGATGGAGATCTTGATTCTGGCCCAAAGCGTTTTCATTGAGAGCGAGGGATAACAGTCCTTCCAGTTTGTGAAAAGATCTACAACAGAGATGTTCGAGGGGACAACAACATTGAGACCATGGAGGGTAAGGAACCAGACTTTGTTTGCAAATTGATAGTCTACAAACAAATGGTCAGATGTTTCCATTGCTTCTTTTCATAAAGAACATCTGTGAGGGCCTGCAATATTTCTTTTCATTAAGTTTTCACCAGTCAGGACCTTTTTATGCATTAGAGTCCAGAAGAAAAAATTAACCTTGGGGATTGTTGTAGAGTCCCAAACGTCCTTCCATATTTTTGCTTGGGGTGGTCTGTCTTTCTGGCATTGAAGAATAGCATAGCCTTTGGCTGTAGAATAACTCCCTGTGGGTCCCCAGCCCCATTTGTATTTTTCATTCATGTGCACTGGTGCTGCGTCTCAGAGCTCTTCTTTGAGCGTTTCAAGCTGTTGGAGGAGGCGAATTGGAACATTGCCAAAGTGCCAGTCTGACCAGGAGCCATCCTCATTCCATTTTGAGATATCACTGATCCTCTGTATTCCTCTCTGGGCAAGAAAAACATGAATTTCGTTCAGGCTGGCGTTTGAATCAAGGGGTGGCCTCCCCATTACCCAATATGTCCACAGGCAAGTTCATTTTCCATTTACAGGAACTCAGTACAGATACTGGGTGAAGAATCGCGTCCCTTTGAGGCATAATTTCCATAGATGTGTGCTTTTCCTATGGAAAGCGTTTTGTAAATTTCAGATTTGAGCACTGGGAATGTATTTGTGCAAGAGCGTTTTACTTACAGGATGAGAAGGCTCATTGTGCATCTTCCACAGGATTTTGCATCCAAGGCCAATGTTAACAAGAGCTAGATCTCTAATCTGGAGCCCGCCTTCTCTCATGGGCAGCTTTGTTGTTTCTCGTCTGACCAAATGGAACTTGTGTCGATTCCCTTTGCCACCATGCCACAGGAAATCTCTCAGGAACTTGTTGATTCACCCAAAAATTGATTTGGGTGCCAGGAGATAAGATGCTTGGTAGATCAGCAGTGAGGAGAGAGTTGTCTTTATCAATGTTAATTTTCCTCCTTGTGTGAGCCAGTGTCCTCGCCAACCATCAATTTTCCCTTTAATTTTTGTTAGGACTCCTTCCCACAGGTTGACTTTATTGATGCCCAATGTTAATGGAAGTCCAAGGTACTGTATCTTTTCCCAATCTGCATACCCTTTGAACCCCAAGGTGCTGGCAATCCTTTGAGTTTCATGTTCTGTTGCATTCCAACTATAGACAACACTTTTTCTTTCGCTTATCAAGGCTCCTGACACATTGCAGTAATTCTGAAGTATGCTCTTAAATGCAGAAGCTACTTTGTTTGAGGCTCCTCCTAGCATAAGAGAATCATCCACAAACAAAGCGTAATTAATAGGCTTGAGGTCCTTCATAATTCTCAGGCCTGGGACAACTCCTATTAACCTTTCCTGCTCCAGCTTCGTGCTGAGTGAATCCGCCATTAAAATGTACAGAAAAGGGGAGAGAGGGCAGCCTTGCCTCAACCGCCTCGAAGATTTGAAGAACTCTGTTGGCCTCCCGTTTACCAAAGGTGCTATCCATGGGTTGTGGGTGCAGGCTTGTATCAGGTTTACAAACTCTTGCTCAAATCCAAATGAGAGTAGCACTTGATATAGAAAGTTCATCTTTACTCTATCGAAAGCGTTAGCCATGTCTAATTTGATCAACGTGCCCTTCTCTTTTCTGAGTTTGCTGGAATGTATAGCTTCCTGAACTAGGATCACATTATCTAGGATATGTCTCCCTTTGATGAATCCTCCCTACGATTCTGAAATGAGTTTGCCCAATAGTGGCTTTATTCTGTTTGCAAGGAGTTTTGCAATTATATTATAAGAGGCGTTGCAAAGGGAGATTGGCCTGAATCTATCAAAGGAGACGGGGTTTGTTTCTTTCAGGATTAAAGAGAGGAATGTTGAGTTGGTGGAACCTCCCATTTTTTCTTTCTGAAGGAATCCTTTTATCATTCTCATGAGATCAGATTTGATTATATTCCAACATATCCTGTAAAAATGAATAGTGAACCTATCTGGCCCTGGAGCTTTGTCAGGGGCCATGGACCAGATGATTTTGTTGATTTCTTCTTCTCTGGTTGGGCTCAAAAGTGTTGTGTTATCTTCTTTTGTAACCAGAGTCGGGATGTTCTTGAGGAAGTCCTTTCTTCCTTCTTCGTTATCATCATTCTCTTTGTTGTATAGATGGTGAAAGTGTGAGACAGCAGCGACATTTATTTGATCTATTTCTTTGCAAATCTTCTCATCATTGTTTGTGATTTCAGAGATGTGATTCCTGGAGAGTCGGGCTTTGAATTGGTGATGGAAGTAAGATGTGTTTTTGTCCCTGGATTCCAACCATAAGCAGCAGGATTTTAGCCTCCAATATTCTTCTTCGATGCTGAAGGAATGGTAAGTTTTACTTTGGATTGCTTGCTCCTTTTCCAGATCTGAGTTAACAATTTCTTTTATTTCCATTTCATTTTGCAGCTTTCCCAACTGCTGCACTAGCTCCTTTCTTTGGGTGTTGGGATTACTTTCTGGTCTTTTACTCCATTCCTTAAGAGTTGTTTTTGTTATTTTAAGTTTTTGTTCCCAGACAAAGTGGGGAGACCCAGTTACTGTGGTGGCCCATGCCATTCGGACTGTCTCATAGAAACCACTCTTTTCTTTCCACAAAGGGTTGAATCTGAATGGGATTGGACCTAAAATTTCTTCATCCTCTAACGAGAGCAGAATGGGTTTGTGGTCCGAGGTAAGCTTGGGAAGGATGGTTGTGGAGATTAGTTTCCTTTCCAACAACAAAGTGCTTTGAACCGAGAACCTGTCCAATCTAGCAGAAATGTGTTCCTCCCCTGTCCTATTATTGGTCCAGGTGTAGATCCCTCTGCGTGGTTTAAAATCTATTAAGTCCCACTGCTGTATCATGTCTTCTACTACATGAATTTGTTCGTCCTTACTGATCCTTCCTCCCCTCTTTTATTTTCCATTCATTACTAGGTTGAGATCTCCAACAATGATTATATTGTTTGGGGAAATTAGTTCTAGATACAATTAAAGTTTTCCATCAGTCTTTCTTTTTGGAGTGGAAAGTTGGTACATAAAGATTGAATAATGCAATGGTTAACTTACTTATTGTGTGCTTCAGTTCAGTGTAGCTCCAATGTTGAGTGTTGAAGGAGTTGACGAGGTTGAACTGATATTCCTTCCATAGTGTTTCTATTCCTCCAGAGCATCCCCTTGCACTGATTGCTTTCCCTGCATTCTTCTGCCATTTGTTTTTGCTGATCTCTAGAAGGGATTCCCCTTCGATTTTTGTCTCTTGGAGCATGAGAATGTCTGTTGGTTCCACTTTCAGCAGGTCCTTAACTGCTTCAATTTTCGTCGAGTTCCTCAGACCTCTACAGTTCCAAGAGACGATTTTCATTACTTACTAGTGGGGGTGGACGGGCCTCCTCCTTTTTGAGACCTTATCCTTGTATTTCTGCCAATTGACATATCTATGGTGGGTTGGCTTCCTTGGGTCTTTTGTCTTTCTACCTCTTCCTCCCTAGCTTCTTTACGGGACTTCCTTTCTTCTCTTTTGGCTGGTCTTTCTAAGATCTCATCCTCAGAGGAGCTTATTGGTTCCATCATTTTTTTTCTGGCTATGTCTGCATATGAAGGTGAGGGGGATACCTCCATGGATCCTGTCGTTTTCCCTTGTTCCTCGATGTCTTTTCTTTTTGAGGGGGATTTTGGGTGTACCCTTCTTTCCAAAATTATATCTAGTTCTTATGTTTCCTGATTGAGCTTTTCTGCTTGCGTTGCTAATTGTGGGGTGGGTTTGGGGTCCCCGTCAGGTTTCTCTTGCTCCAGTTGCCCGGGGTTGTCACTCTTCGTTGTTCCTTTGTTTCTAGATCTTTCTGTCCCTATTTTCTGAAATGTGATCCACTGGTTTGTTTTCGCATTCTCACTCTCCTATGCAATCTTTTTTTTGCAGTGCCTTGCGAAGTGGCCATATCCATGGCAGTGTTGGAATTTGAAAGGTAATTGTTCATAGTCTAGCTCCTGGATATGCGTCCAATCTACCACTGTAAGTTTGATTGCCTCTGGTAATGCCACTTCCAGATCCACCTCCAAGCAGATCCGAGTGCATGAGTATTGATATTTCCTTGGTGCTTGATCGATGTACCTTACGAGCTTGTTGTCGATTGCATGCAGTGATTTTTGGTTCCAGTAGTGCAAAGGGAGATGTGGTAGGCGAACCCACACTGGAACAACAGATGGCACATCCTGAGCTGGATCGAAATCCAGGGTCCATTTGTTCAGATATAGCCCCTGGGGTCCCATGAAATATGGGCCATTTCTGAAAATGAGGTTTTTATCTTCAGGGTTTTCAAAAACGAAAACAAAGTAACCTTTCCCTATGAAGTGACTCTTTATCCCTGTTGAGATGAGCAGGCTTCAGTTCCTCTGTACCCAGGCTTCGACAGATTTGGGAGAGGGCGAGAGCCCGGTAAATTTTCCGATGAGACCTCTGTCTGCCAGATTGATTTCCGACCTGCAGGTTTCTTCTAATGGAAGTTCTACGCTTGGGATGCATTCCAGTTTCTTGACGGACTTCTGTTGTGTTGTTGACGGCGGTCTTTTGGAAGCCTCGGCCACCAGTTTCCTGAAGGCATCAATCTCTAGCAAAGGGGCAGAGGTGGGATCGGATCCCCCACCGGCATCCATGGCTGGGGGACCCCTGCTCGCTTCTCGCTGCGCTGAACTCTGCTTAGGATGCGCTCCACTCGCCCTCTCGCTCCTCACGCGGGTCCCTCATTTTTTATATAAATTCATTTTTTAATTTTAATATATAAAAACTATTTAAATAAAATTGAAAGTTTTTATAAATCTTATGAATTAATTTATGCTAATATAAATTTCAAACATTTTTATTTTCTAGATATATTTGTATAATTTTCATATTAAAATATATTTTTTTATAAATTTTGAAAGAAAAAATTGTATTTTTAAAAAGACCGATAAAATGGTGATACCAATGTGTGTGGAATAACATTTACATATTGTATGAATGTATAATTTTAAACAATAGATTTTCACTTTGATGAATATGTTAGAATTGTATTTTCAATGATATTTTAAACAATACTATGTTCCATCTTAAATTTTAGTTTTTATAATCGCTAAAATTTTAATAATATATTATTATTTTTGTTTAGAATTAATCCATTATTATATTGTTTATATTTATTTATTTTTTAAGTCAAAAAGGGGTGTTGTCTGCTATATTATATTAACAAAAATATATAGAGAGATACATCGGTGCCACAGCTGCCAAATGTGCCACTATTTTACCGGAAACCAACACAACTTGGGGCACGTGTGTTTCTTCTAAAAAAAAAAACAAAAGATTGTTTCGCCATTTATCTTGCCTGAAGGAAACCAGGAAAGATGGTCATGCATCGACTTGACTCTGAAAAACAAGAGTTAAAGAAAAAAGGAACCCCAACATGGATGGAAGTAAAAGAGAAAACTAGACTAAAATTGACAGGATCAAATACCCAGTGGCTTGTCTTCCTCATCCTCCTGCCACGTTGCTCTCGTTTGGATGACAAACAGTTGGGAACATGTTGGGCATTTTCAATTTGACGGGGCATTGGAGTAAGCATCCAGAAGTATATCCAAACGTTGCCCCATTAGGAGGGCTCTATGCTCGTGGTCTGCCATTTGTCCTCATAGTTCAAACACTAGATCCAAGTGTGTCATCTCGAGGAAGGGTGGCTGGGCACCAAAATGTACATGTACAGTTCAGTTGGGAGCTGGCACCGAGGTTTCGTCGCCCTCGTCCGAAGTTACCTTCATTTCCTTTGTGTCTTCCTCGCTTGGAATAACCGCCTCTACGTCTACACTGCCCTCACCCTTTTCCATGGTTGCTATGTCTGTATGGTGCACCATTACCACGGAGGTCCCCTGCAAGATCACATCCATATAAGGTACTTCCTCAATATAACAGGTTGGGAATTCCTCATAGACCCTCCCCCTTGTGTTGTTTCTTGCCTAAGGTTCCAGGGCAGTCAGAGTGTCTTCCGTGTAGGGTACTTCCTCGACATAACAGGTTGGGAATTCCTCATCAATCCTCCCCCTCATGCTACTTCTAGCTTGCGTTTCAGGTGCAGTTGAAGGATTTTCTTCTTGCGTAGTGCCCGTGGGCTGCTAATTATCCAAGGGTGAAAGTTATGCTAGTGGGGTGTGAGCACGCTCCTACGTTGCAGACTCAATTTCATAAGCCTGGAGTGCGAGACGAGCTACCTTTGCTCTCTGATGAAGAATCGAGTTGGCCAACGAGAGTGCTCTTTCCATATGTTGTCTCCTCTGGCGTTGAGCAGCGTGGGTGTACCAAGCCGACCCCCGACAAGGTTTTCCTCACTCTCTAGGCATCGTGGAGAAGGAGTGGGTATCAAATGCACTAGGGCTCAAAAAAGTCAGAAGGATGCAGAGAAAAATGCACCAGAGCTCACAGTCGGCGGAAACTTGCAGAGCAAGAATGAGCTGAATGTGACCATGCCTCTTCGCTTTCACAATATTGTGGGATGGTTGAACATGGATTCGCAATAACGTTGCCATACTAAATGATTGCAGGGATGTTCCTTTCCCACGAGAGAGAATTTTCTCACTCGGAGGTCGGTTGTAATGGCCTGCTCCCATCGTTAATGTTGAATAGATGGGGAACGACCTGCCGCGTTTAAACTGAGGTTGAGCGCTATACCAGGTGGCGGTGTTGTGCAACGTGTCACCCCATTCGGGGTTGAGGCATCCCTGGTAGCAAGGTCTTATCATCGCCTCGAGAGTTCAGTACAATCAGAGAAATTGGCTTGCTAGTGTATGAGTTTTGACTTGGTATCGACTCCCGCATTAGCCAGGCAGTCTGCTACTTTGTTTTCTTCTCTTTTCACATGAGAAGGGACTATGGTGAGATTGGGGTGGATGAGAGCTCCAAATTCTTCCATAAGTCCCGAAATCCTCCAGTTGGGAGAGATTCGCAGTGGATGTTCTTCGTGAACAATTTTGGTGATGAGCTTAATGATGATCTGAGAGTCTCCCTCAATAATGACCTTTTGGTGTTGATTGGGAGTTGCAATCTTGAGGCCTCGAATAAGGCTTAGAAGATCAACAACATTGTTTGTTTTCTCACCCATGAAGCTTGCCACCAAATGTATGATCTCGCCAGCATGGTTTCGAAGGACTGAGCCGAATCCTGCCGGTCCTGGGTTTCCCCTTGACGCGCCATCAAAGTTTATATTGATGAAACCTAGTGGAGGGGGGGTCCATCTTGTCAGGATGTTGGAATGGCTGCCTTTTACCTTCACAAGAGTGTGAACATGAATGTGCATATTCCAGCTTTTGAGAATATTGTTCTCCTCAGGACTGCATTGAAGATCTTCAGGGTTCCAAGGCTTGTTGCTCACCATTTCTTGAATTAACTTCTCAACCCGTTCCCACGTGGTAGCAGGAGGGGAAGTTTCCAAATGAAAGATTCATTTGTTCCTTTCTTTCCAAATTGCCCATAAAGTGAACCCAAGGAGCAGCTGCCAAATGTGTTCGAGAATTGGGTTGTGGAAGGAGATCGTATCCCAGTTTGCAATTGTGTCCCTGATACTGCTCTTGTTTTTGTTAGTGCGTTTCATTACTTGGGCTCTCCAATCCCAAATCTGCTGACTGTAATGGAAATTGTTGAAAAGATGTTCCATGGTTTCCTCTCTCTGGTGACATAGGGTACACCTAGAGGGGCCTATAAAGCCTCCTTTTAAGATATTATCCCATGTGAGGATACGATTTTGAGCTGTGAGCCATAGGAAAATTGAAACTTTGGTCCAAATGATACCTTTCCAAATTTTTCTCTAGATTATTTCTGGGGCCTGATTTTGGTAGTTTCCCTATAGGTAATATGCTTCATTAACCGAAAAAATACCTGCGATAGATTGTCCCCATCGAAGGATGTTCGCTCCATCTTTGATTGGTATTTTCCTGTGGGCGGCGCATTCTTTCCAGGCTTGGAGATCTATGTCTTCTGTGAGTTGTAATTCCATTATCTATGTTTTCCATTATCGCCAGGGCTGGTTCCTGTGAGTCGGATTCCAAAGATCTTTGACTCTCCAAAAAATATTTGGATCGAGCTTTTGTTTGAGGGGATTGAGATCTTCCATGTCGTAGAGGGGGGGTAGCTGTTGCCACAAGTCCTGCCAAAATAGTGTTCTTTCTCCATTCCTTACTTCCTAGAAGGCATGCCTTTCAGTGAGAGGGATATTTTGCCAGACCGTGTTCCATATGTTGGATCCTTGGATATGGTCATTGAACCTAATTAACTAGTTGATGTGTGTATTTGGGGCATACTTTTGTTTCCAGATTTGCGCCCAGAGTTCTGTCGGATGTTGTAGCCATCTCCACCACATTTTGGCACCCATGACTTGGTTGAGCTTTCCTAGATCACGTAGTCCTAACCCTCCAAATGTTTTGGTCTTTCATAGTTTATCCCAGCCAACCAGTGCCCATTTTGTATTGGCTTGGTGGTCGTACCACAAGAAATTTCTTTGAAGGCCCCTGATTTCTCGAATTACTGAGATAGGCGCTGCCAGAGAAGTGAAGAGGTAGGTGGGCAGTGCCTGTAGGAATAACTTGAGGAGCACCAATATAACAACAATATTAAGAGGTCTAAAGGTCCAGTTTCTTAACCAGTGGGATATGGAAAGGAGCAAGTTGTCCCAAGAAATGGAACATGTCGGCTCCCCTGTGAGGGGTATGCCAAGGTAAATGGAAGGAAGGGAGATTTTAGGTATTCCTAAAAGTCTAGAAATAGGGTTTTGTACTGCAATTGGATTATTGAAAAAGTAGAGCTTAGATTTGTCCAGATTTAAGAGCATGCCTGAGGATTTCACGAAGTCAGAGAGAATGGAGTTTATCTTGGTGGCTTCATGGGATGTGGGGATGTTCATTAGTAATGTTTCATTGAAAAAATGATTGTGCGAAGGTGCTGGATGGATGTTATGAAGGCGTAGTCCTTTGAGGGAGCCTTCTAGAATCGCCACCTTGATGTAGCGCCCTAGCCCTTCGTTCATGAGCACGAAGAGGATATTGGTATGAACTGCCTGGGATGAGTGACATGCTCCTCCTTTGGGATGAGAGTGAGAAAAGTTGCGTTGAGTGTAGAGAGTACCTGGCCAGATGTTCTATATTCTTCGATAGCTAGCCAAACCTCTTCCTTAATTAGATCCCAACAATGATGGAATAAGTATGTGGTAAAGCCATCCAGGCTAGGTGATTTTCCTGGGGGCATTTCCTTAATAGATAGGTCCTTTTCCATTTCGGGTTTCCATATCCACCATGTTTAACTGATCTATGAGGGTTTTGAATTTACCACTATCTTGCTCCATCCTTTTGGTTCCTCCAGTTTTCTCCTCCAACATCAGGATCATGTTGAATTCGTTGCCCATGACCCAGTTGGGCGTATTCAATAGAGTTTTGACATGATATAGTTTTTGTATGAATCTTTCCTTGTCTTGTGTGCTCTGCAGTCCATAAGCGTTTGTGATGGCTCCTTCCTTGGTAGATCTTGTTACTGTGAAATAAGCCATGAGAGTGCCTGTCGTGGAGAAGGGTTGTTGCAGTGTGATAGTATGAGGGTTCCAAAGAATGGATAAACTGCCTGAATCTCCCATGGAGTCTTGATGGAAGAAGTCGTAGCCCCTCCATCTTCTTCAGAAGATGTTTTCAGCTTCCAGTCTTGCACATTTAGTTTCTTGTAGGAGTAGAACATCTGGGTTCTCAGCTTTGATGCAATCTCGGAGGATCCTTTGCTTGGATCTACCATTGAGCCCTCTGATGGTTCAAGTGATTATCTTCATCATGAGGAAGGAGGGGGTGGGTGGATGTATCCATCCGATAACTTCTGAATCTATCCTGAGTTAATCAATAGGTTTCATGCTTCTTTGATAAGCTGGTGGGTTGTTTTGTGTCCCCTCCTTTTCTTTTCCTTAGTTGCCCACTTAGGTTCAGTGCCTGGGTCTGTCGTTATTCCCAGTCTTACCATAGATCCTACTGTGGTGTTTGTGAAAACTTTATGGACTTTACGGAGTTGGTCCACATAAATGTGTTGCGGGTCTTTTTGTTTAAGATCTTCCTCAATATTTTCCAGGTCCATGTCCTCCAGATCCGTTTCTTCCAACTGCATTGTGGTGTCTCCATCTATTCCTGTTTGAGTGGCTTGGGTTGTTCCTTTGGTTTGATTCAGGTTGGGTTCCTCTGGGATTTTCCCCTTTGCCTGGGTTTTTTCTTGATGAGGGTTTTGTATTTCCTCCTCTTCTGGCAGCTGATTCAGAATGTCATAGGAATTTTTGGTTGGGACTTTTGGGGCCGTGCTCTGGTTCTTTTTTCTTTGTGGATTTTTTTTCCGACCTGGTACATTGGTGAAGCCATATTTTTTATTACTATCGCCAGCCTTGGTGCTTGGAGAGTTCATAGGGAAATATATGAAGAGGTGGTTGTGCTCATGGTACTTCCTGCATCGAAAGGGAAATGTAGGTAAATGTTGAGTTGCAAACTAAGGTAAGGTTATTTGAGTCTAAAGGTTCCTTAGAGACATTGTTTGTCAATTCAAAGGAATGATACCCTTATCAGAACTTAAGGAGTTAAATCTTGGGAGTGAAGGAATGCATCATATTATATGAATCCTTAGAATGACAAATTAAATCGACAAAATTTTAATGATAATAAAAATAAACCAATGAAAAAATATGGATAAGTCCATGACTATCATGTAATATATGGTGATTCATAGAAAAGTTAGGAAATATTCATTAATACATGATAGAGACACCAAATGCAAAAAAACCTATTAACATAAGATTCAAGGAAGAGAGATGAAAATCAACAGTGAATGAACATATCATGTCCTCCAAGCATGTGAAATTGTGTGCATGAGTTCTATTCAAATTCAAAACTTCTTCATACACTATTTGAATGTATGACCCTAACCTTTGTTGAATATGTGTTTTATAATGTAGACTAATATGGTAGTGGGTTATGCTATAATAATGTTGTGTAAAATATGGAATGATGTTTATTTTTTATCATAATTATTATTTTGACTATTTTTATTCTCAAAATATTTACATAGAATAATTCAGATTAAAAAAAGGGGGTCACACCTAGAGATGGGTTGTTATGGTAGGATTAATGCAAGCATACTCGGGAAATGAGAATCCTGCCACATGGCCTCCCATTATACCAGGTGGATGTATGGAAGGCTCTACATATATCCTCTTGGACCAGCTCATAATATAGACCCAAGGTATGGAGTCTATGGCTATGGTTCCTATTATAGGTGATGTTGATGGAAGTAATACTCACACCATTCAAACAATAATTATGTTGACTATGCCTCTAATGTTTTCCTACTCTAGGATGGTGATGGTAGAGTATGGAGGGATGTTGATCTGGGTTATTTTTGGAATGAAACGAAAGCATAGGAATTACAATGAAGTACTCATGAAAATTTCCAGAAACAAAGAAATACAACAATACTTCATTTTTATTAATGAGATAATTGTAAAGAGACTATAAAAATACAGAGTGAAAGACTCGCTAGAATGGTGTCATCTTTATCTCTGAGAAGATATGTGACAACTACACTCATTCGCCAGAAGATGATTAAAATGAGGCTCTGAAGGACTTTCTATGATAAACGTGAATGCAAAAACCCTAGACATCCAAAAACCTAACCCTAGGAGATGAAACACCAAAAGTCATGGGGTCCCCATTTGCATAAGTTAGTACATTAACTTCTTGGGGTCGTAACTTTTGCATACAATCTTTGTTTTAGGAGTGTAATACTCTGTTGGAAAGGTCATTTCGATAAATACGCATTACACCATCAAACTTAAACCGCATCTATAGTTTGACTGTTGCGAGCCAAAAATACATTGTTTAGGGCCTCAAAATGGCCTTGGAAGTACAAAAAGATGTGTTGACATGGAAACGTACAAAATAATCCATTTGGAATAGGTGGGAGGCCTCTAGTATCCATCTAGAAGATGTGTAGGGATTCAGAGAGACTTGGAAGTGTAGAACCCACACTTACAAAGAAGTACAGAAGAATGTGTTGAACTAAAAACTGACAACTAAAAAGTGACAAGAGGATCTAGTTGGAATAGGTGGGTGGCCACCAATATCAAACTGGATCAATCCTCCCTCCTTAGGAACAAATGGTCTCCATTGCGTTGAGTGCCCAGGGAAGAGAGGAAAAAAAATTATGAATCTAAAGCTTGGTGAGATGTGTGTCGTGTTGGAGACGTTGTGCTTCTTAGCTTGTGAAAGATTGTCACAAGCCTGTTGTTGGAGGGATTGAATCTGTTCCACCAACCTGTTGTCTTTGGGTTTGATAGGGAATTGTTTAGGCACCATTGTAGGTGAAGAAACAATATCTTCTTTCTCCTTGAAAATATTTTTTTGCAGGATAGAAGGTGTTGAGGATGCAGTGGTTGTAGTGGTCTTTTGTGCATCCTTTGAACAAATTTTGAAGAGGATGAATTTTGCAGTATGAGAAATTAACTTGCAGCACTGTTTTGGTGGAGCAGTAGTCGGAACTTCCTTTGGTATCCTATAGAGATGACCTCCCAGAGTAATAACGACACTACGTAGTCTAGACTCATAGACAACATGACATTTCCACATATATGGTTGGCCCAAAAAAATATCACAGACATCAAGAGGGGGAACATCACACACTACCTCATCCTTAAAGGGATGGATTCCATAGGATAAGAGACGTTGTTGGCTGACACAAAGATATCGTCCTTGGTGAAGCCACCTATTGTTGTATGGTTGCAGGTGTGGTGTTGTCGACACCCCTAGTTGTTTGATGATCTTAGGTGATATGACATTATTATAGTTGTCATTATCAACAATGAAATGCAATGCGGTCCCCTTCACCCACATCTATGAATGGAAAAGGTTCTCCCCCTCTTAAAGTTCTACTAGTTCTTATGGTTAAATGTTTGTGGTCATGACAGTAGTAGTGGGGAATGCATCAATGATCTGTTTGTTTTCAATATTTTATGGATCGAATTCTGAATCAAGGTTCTGCTCTATGTCTTTGACCTCGATCACCAATGACTATTTCGAGTGACATTCATCATTGTTGTGCTAGGGTATTTTTTGGAAGTTACACCACTTCCCAGTGTCATTCTTCATCTTTTCTTTAACATTCTTGTCCTCTGTATTGGACTGGTTGTCTAGAGGTTGTTGGTTAGGGATGTCTTTATCGTGCTTTGGTTGTTGCCGATTTGCTGACCTGAATTCCCATTTGTTTTGGTGCCTAACTTTCTACTCGATTTTGACAGCATATTGATAGGAAGCTCCCAAGGATGAGATATCTAGGAATTAAATTTTGTTTTGGATGTACCTATGCAGAGCCCAATGGTATTTCAGAACTAGATATCACTCAAAGACTTTGATAACCATCTTGATGCTTAAAGTATTGAAAGTATTTGTTAACTCTGACACTGTTTGACTCTTCTCTTTTCGCAGTGTGGTCCATCTCATGTACTAGTCTTCATAGTTATCAACATGATAGTACTATTCTTTGACCGTATACACAAAACAATCCCAAGTGGGTTCGACCCCATATATTCCACATTCTTCTGTGGAACGTTGCTCCCAGTAAGTTTCCCACCAATTTTTGACATGGGGGAGAGCCTTGAAGAGTGTGAAGGTGATATTTTCCCAGATAGAAAATTTGTTAACAGAGAAATAACCTTCTAATAGATTTAACCATTTTTCTAAGGCACGTGCATCTATCTGACCTTCTGTAGAAGCCAAAATTAACAAGCCTAGTAAAATCCTTACAACTATGCATAACATTTCTAACATAGAATTTCTGAGTGCGTAAATAATTCATTAGCTTTAAATAAGCATATAAAATTTCAGTAGAATTTAACATTTAACTACAACATAAAAATAACTTAGCAATTTCATAAACAAATTACCTGCTTCTGATGCTAATTTCTGCCAATATGATTGTCCCTTCCCTGCTTCCTTGTTGTTGCCTTGTTGTTGCCTAATGCACTAACCAACTCTTCCCAAACCGACTATCCTCCCAGCCAGCTAGGAGCAGCCTGTCCAGCTCCCTAGCTTCAGGAAACCGAAAGGAATCCTGGCCCCCGTGCCGAAAACCCCTAGCAATCCAGTGCCCCCTGCTTCTGGTTCACCTCAAACCCCTAAAACAAACTCCCCCACACCAGAAAATAAGCACCTCTGACATACAGTCTTCTCCCCTTCCAATAATTACTCCTCCTCTCAAAATAATCCCACCTTCCCGTAAGAATCCTCCCGTCATATCCCTCCTTCACCGACCCTTTCCTCCTCATTAATTTTCTTATCCCTACATTCATTATCTTATCCTCTTATTTAATGTCTTATCCTATTATTTAATGTTTCTTATCCTTATATTTAATGTTTCTTATCCCCTCCATATATGTAAATCATTTAATTAAACAAATTAAAATTATTAACCCTCTCAAATTTAATACCCATGTCATTGAATGTGATAGGTAATTAATTAATTAATTAATTAATTAATTAATCAAAATTATAACAATTAATTAATTAATAAATATATTTAATTAATATTATTATGCCAATCTTTGTTTAATTAAAACCATGTTAGGACAAT
>SNQJ01S0036492.1:54621-66607 GCA_010110895.2 Picea sitchensis
AACAAATATTAAAACAAACACATAAATAAATAAAATCAAACATTAATTAAAAAGAATAAAAATAAAACACCTAAAACTAAAAACTTAATAAAAAAAAACAAAAGAAAAAAAACATATATTAAAATATTCCATAAAAAACATAAATCTCACCTTATGCACTTATCTCATGGTAAAAAAATAAACGCTCATTAATTAAATTGGATCGCCCTATGCTTTTCAAGCTTTAATGGGGGGATGCGATAAGTGGTGTTGGGAGGGACACTTGTCACCTCCTAGTTAAATCAGACCCCCCCTGCCAATACCACTTACCACCTCAGGGGGGTCTCTATATACCGCTTACCTCTCCAAAACCGCCCTCCCCCAATTTCTCAAAATCACCTATTTTTTACGAGTTTCATCAATCGTCTTCCGAAGCAGATTACGGGCAAATGGAAATGGATTTTAAAAATCCGAGAGAATTTTTTGTCAATAACGGGATGAAGAACAAAAACCTCTTTCATATTTTTCACACGTGCTACCAGTTGGGAGAATATAAGCCATATTGCAGCCTCATTTTTTAGATTTTCGGTTTTTTTGTTTGAGTACTGATTTTGCGGGAGTTGTTTCAGTCAGGTGGAGATGAAATTGGAGAAACCAAAGGAGGTTTTTGTCCAGAACATGCTCATATACAAACAAGTCCTTCAGTTTTTACATAGGTGTCACCGTTAAGGAGAAACATAGGTCTGAGTTGACCCCTTGTTTTCAGCAGTTCGGCCCATTTTCACGGGAGACAGTTCCATATTTTTGGGGATTTTTGGTTATTTTTGGCTGAGGTGGTTGAATTTGACCTGCTGAGCCTAGGCGAGGCTGTTATTTATATTGTAACAAATCAAATGTACTGGGGGGATTTGATAAAAGGAAAAATTTCCATCATGTAAATGTTTCACTGAGTTTCAAGTGACTGTTTGCAAGTAATATAGGACTAGCTGTTCAAGATTCACGTGGTGTCTGAAATGGTGAAGTTTTCCGTGTTGTTTATCTAATTTTGCGTCGTTTATCTTCCTTTGAATTTCTGATATTCTAATTGTAAAGAAGAAGGTGATCAATAGGATTTGTTATTTAGAGCACCCTATTTTGGTTGTATTTACAATCTATATGTTTTCTACTAAGGACAGATTGAGGAATTCTTAATTTCTCCTCAGTTTCTACCTAGCCTTACATTTTATTCTATTTCACAATCCTTTAAAAATTCCAGGATCCATAGTAGTACATCTAGGTTTCCCTGTTTCACTCATGGTTGATACTTTTGAAAATAGATCCCCCAAGCCTTTTGATTCCATTGCCCATGTCATGTTCCCTTTCTTTCCCCACCAAACCAATTCAAAAATCCAAACTCCGAACCCATTAGCTAGCCTAATATCTATTCAAACAAATCTAAATCTGATAGAGAGATCCCTCTCTGAGTTTTGGAGGGCTAGATCCAACACTTGAAGCAGTTTTGTGGTTACCCCTGTCGATTTCCTCCTCAGCCTGGGAAATTACAGGGTGATAACAGAATGGAAACCATACTGGGGACTTTCTCGAGTAGTGTACTTCAAGTTCCAGATCTGATCACTGATGTGAACAGTGACCAGACACAAGAAGGCTAAAATATTTCACCTGGCGGCTCCAATCATCTCTAGACAATGTCAACTCAAAGACTCTAGTGGAGGAAGAACCTCAAGCATGACCAAACAACTTAGAAGGAGAAGGTATTCAAGATCAAATTGCATTCAAGACATATTTGGTTTTATATGTAATTATGTTCTATATTATTCAAAGCCTGATCAAAAGTACATTACTGAAGATTGCATTGACCACCTGCTAATTGATGAGCCTCAAGAGACTAAGCCCCAAATTGTAGATCATGTACATACTTAAACACTCATAGAAAGCCCAACAAGACATGAGCCTCATGCTTTATCGTTTTCCATTGTTTAAATTCCAGTTAGCTACAAGCCCCTTGCTTTACCTCATATACCTATGAAAATCCCAGACCAATACAAGCCTCTAGATTTGCCTCCTATTCACCATGACCTCCCTGTTAATTACATCAATAATCTTCCCAGGTTTGATGGAGAAAATGTGAATATCACAGTTGAAAAGAACATTCAAAATCTTGAGGATTTTCTTGATCTCTTTTAGATATAAGATGATGATGTCTGAATTAGAATGTTTTCCCTATCATTGAAGGTAAATTCAAGAATTGGTTTAAGAATCTTCCAGCTGCAAGGATTAGCAATTTCCATCAATTTGTAAAAATTTTCCTAGATCGATGGGTGATCATGAGAAAAGTCTTTCTCATCCTAGAAGAATATGACCATTTGAAAAGACAGATAGGGGAGACAGTACATCAGCTTTTAGCAAGGTTCAATAAGGTGTACCATGCAATGTCAGTTGATATAAGGCCAACCCCAGGATTAGCTCACTTGCATTACCCTGATGCTTTTGATCCTGAGATGGCATTCCAATTAAGAGAACAGAACATTGCCACCCTTGAAGAAATGAAAAAGATTGCAGTTGATGTTGAAGCTAACTTGTTGAACAAAAAGGAAAAATTAGAAGCATTAATGGAAGACAAAATAGAAAATGAATAGTCGATATCTTCAGAAATGAAATTAGACATTCTGAGTAACATAGTCAATGAAGCAATGCATAACATTAGTACGAGAGAGGAACTTGTTGATAGAAAACCTTATGTTCCATTAATGCTAGAAAGGACAAAGATCAATGTCCCCAAGATTTTTCCAATTCATCCTTAGTATTTTGATCCACCCAATGATTACTTCATGTACTCAATCCATGACATAGCCAAAGATGAAGTTCAAAATGAGATGGTGATAAGAAAACTTCTTGAGATGGTGTGCATGTTCGATGACCTTGCATATGTAGATGATTTTCCAGGATATGATCATGAGGGTGATGATTATGTGGTTCAGTTTGATGATTATTGCTCAGAGAAACCAACAGTATCTTCATGGGAAGAAGAAGTCCAATTATCACAATGCCAAGATGTCAATCAAACTCTGCATACTAATCGATATTTCAAGGAAGAAAATGCAAAAAAAATTCAAGAAAGTGAAAATTGTGTGCCCTTATGTTTTGCCTCACTCCTGAGAAAACATTACAAGCATATTGTAAATAGTAAGGATGAGGAATGTTCTGATGAAGGAGATGAGGAGAACATGGGTGATATAGAAGCTGTTGCAGATTCAAAAATGCGAACCTTGAGTCTTTGTGGAGGCCAAAATTCAGATGAAAACACAAAGTCCGAGACAGGTAATGAGCTGATCCATTTTGATTCCCTGCCCTTATGTTTCAATTATTTTTAGAATTTGAAAGGTAATATTAGTTAGATTTTGGTTGAATATCATAGTGTAAGCCATGAAATGACAACAGAACAAATTCCAGAGTCATCTAAAATATTTTATGACCCTATAGCTAATATGCTGGATAGATTGTGTTTTCAAAGTCAGTTTTCATTTACCCCCAATGATTTCAAAAACTGTTATTATATGGATATGATCAAACAATCAACTATAGGGGTGTGTTCAACAAAAGTATCATTTCAAAACCCATCAGAAAAGTTGCAGCCATGTCAAGAAGTGCATGAGGATGCAAATGGCATAACTACAACATTGAATCATGAAGTTGAGTTGGTTAAATTTGAATATCCAGTAATAGGTCAAGTCTATATTTATCTAGTGGCTATTTGTATGGAGAAATTGTTCATCACAAAGCCACAATGCATTCCTAGTATTTTTGTTATCTGTCATGTTTATCAAGCTCCTTGTGATGAAAATCAAGATAAAGCAATTAATGATGCCTATGCAAGTTCTATTTCTAATATTTATTGAAAACATTGAAAGAAAAGAGTCATTAGAGAAGTTGCTTGGCAGGTTGCATTGACATTATTGTATCATTTAAAACAATAAAATTATCAGTAGTGTAGGGTAGGTAGGATTTTTGAATAAGCTTATTCATTTGAGCATCTTTTTCATTATTGTATATTTTACAACAGATTTTGCAGTTGATACTGTGTAGTTCGGTGTTCAGTCAAATATGAGTGAGGCCGAAGATCGTAGCTGCAGTGACTCCATGGCCCAATGAATAAATAAGAAGTCTGTGTGTTCATAATTCAGTGGTTCTTGACACCTCCTGAAAGAGCTACCATCCTGAGGTGGAGCCTACGTTAGGTACCTATAATCATAGGTAACTCGATTCTTCGGCTGTTGATTTAGCATTGCTCCCATGATGAAAACATCTGGCTCGGTTGATTCCATTTTCTCCTCCATCTATTTCACCCGATCCTTCATCATCCTACTGCATCCTTCATCCACCTCTGCGCCCTCACTCCCTTGTCCATTTGTCTCGTTGACTACATCTCGCCCGCCACTCATTCTTGCATGAATAAACAAACTTAGAATAATAAACGAATAATTAAGTTAATAATAATTGAATTAGTGTACTTAGCCTAATAAACTAGGTTATTCTTATTAGTAATTAATTATTAATTAATTAATGATTAATTATTAAGTTAGTTTGTTAATAATTAGGTTAGTTTATTAATATAAACATTCAATAAAAATCAATAGAAAATAAACATTGAAAACAATAAAAATAAAGAAAAATACAAATTATCCTAAGTCTAAAAACAAAAAATTTAAATAAAACTAAAAGCTAAATAAACATAAAATAAATAAAAATTAAAATAAGTATAATAAAACAAAGTAATAAAACAAATATTAAAACAAACACATAAATAAATAAAATCAAACATTAATACAACGAAAGTAATACAAAAATTAAAAAGCATAAAAATAAAACACCTAAAATTAAAAATGTAATAAATAACATAAAAAACAAAACAAACAGCAAGAAAAAGCATATATTAAAATATTTCATAAAAAACATAAAGGGGACCTTATGCACTTAACCCAAGGTAAAAAAATCAACGCTCATTAATTAAATAGGATCCCCCGTGCTTTTCGAGCTTTAATGAGGGGGGTTCGATAAGTGGTATTGGTAAGGTCACTTGTCACCTCCTGTTGAAATCGGACACCCCCCCCACCCAATACCAATTACCACCTCAAGGGGGGATTCGATTCTTACCTCTGCAAAACCGCCCTCCCCCAATTTCTCAAAACCTCCCTATTTTTACCAGTTTGACGAGTCGTCTTCCGAAGAGGATTCCGGGAAAATGGAAACAAATTTTAAAAATCTAAGAGATGGTTTTGTTTATCATGGGCAAGAGACCAAAAACCTCTTTCAGAATTTTCACAGGTGCCACTAGTTGGGTGAATCGAAGCCATCTTTCAACCTCATTTTTCATATTTTCAGTTTTTCTGTTTCAGTCCTGATTTTGAGGGATTTGTTTTGGCGAGCTAGAGATGAAATTAGAGAAACCGAAGGATTTTTTTGTCCATCACAGGCTCATCTACAAAAAACTCCTATAGTTTTTACACAGGTGTCATCGTTAAGGAGAAACTCCTATAGGTTTGTAATGGACAAATGAGGAGGTCAACCTTTGCATGCATTTCTTAAACATATAATCAATCAAACCATATGGCATCATAAATTTAGATGTTATAAAAGTGAAATCCTAACCACAAAGGCATTAGTAGAATGTCAGAAACTACATAATCATCATTAGACTATTAGCCTAGATATTTTCCACCATTTTATAAAGGAAAATAAGTAATCTCCTACTTAAGATAATAGTAGATATATATTCATTGTTGATTTTCCTAAATCCTTTGATAAAGTAAGTTTAATAAAACTTTAACAATGAAATTTTTTTAAATTCCGTATACTTGAATAAAACTTTGAGAATGAAAAAAGTTTGAGTTCTAATTGAGTGAAGATAAATAAGTTTCTTCTTACATGAAAAATATTCTCCAAACAAAGATATTCCCTCTACCCAACATTATATTAGTGATAAGACTATATTTTGAATGATATGGGAAGAGGAATACATCTAGAAAGTTTATCTTTATTATTCATGTTTAGACTTATATGGTGTTGTATTAGTGACAAAGAAAAAAATTGTCTCCATGGACATCTTAAATCCAAACAAAGATATTCCCTCTACCCAACATTATATTAGTGATAAGACTATATTTTGAATGATGTGGGAAGAGGAATACATCTAGAAAGTTTATCTTTATTATTCGTGTTTAGACTTATATGGTGTTGTATTAGTGGCAAAGAAAAAAATTGTCTCCATGGACATCTTAAATCCAATTTTTTTTTTTTAAGGCCCTCCTCTATTATATGTAAAATAAATGTAGGCGAATTTAACCATGGAGTTAGAAATTGAGAAAAATACTCTTCCAAAAATTGGTACAAACAACTTGGGTCTAGGTTATTGCCAAAACACAAAGATTTTCTCCATGGACATCTTGAAACCATAACAAATTGTGAATTCCCTTCTATATTATATGTAAGATAAATTTAGTAAACTTGAACCATGGAGTCTTAAATTGAGAAAAATACTATTCAAAAAATTGGTACAAACAACTTGGGTCTAGGTCTCTCCAAAGAATCTTGGAAGAAACTTTGATGAGTTCATAGGTACTTTTATTAGATGAACTCAGCTGCAAGCCTTACGAGAAATAAACTTGTTATCATTGGATGGAAAAGATTTATTTCAATCAAGGGGGCTTCACCATGTTGACCAATATCTTATCCCATTCATTCATAAAGGGTGTTTTTCAATTATGAAAAATAGAGTCAATATATTGTAGCTATTGGGGGAGGAGATATCTGTATCGAAGGTTTTATAAGTATTGGGAGGTATAAAAAGGGGCATATAGTAAAAATAGGGGTTTCTTTTATTGGAAAGATGTATTGGGAGAGGCTCAAAAAAATGATTTTTTAATGTATTTTTCAATATTTATTAAAATAAGAGGTATTCTTTAATATCCCACCAACCCATGGTGAAAACCCCTCATTTTAATTTATGAGTTATGACATATATATTCAAAATAAGACATATGAACAATAACAACTTAAAACATCAAAAAAAAGTTTATTATAATACTAAAAACATGTTATTATTAAAAGAAAAAGCAGTATGTTAGATTATAATTTATAGAGTATATATTCCAAATAATGCATATAGACAAAAATAAATTCCCACTCCAAAAAATTTACAACAACTTAAGATAAAGGAGGTACCCTCAATAAACATATAATGGATCAAAAATTTAACTACAAGACTCGGTACAAATGAAAATAAAAGTAAAACAACACCAATATCCTTGTGAAAAAATAAGAAGATTTTATGCATGTGGTGTCAAGCCCTATGTTTCTCTATACAAAACAGCACTACTTACAACAAAATACATATCTTATTAAAAATATATACAATTTATTAAATCACAAACAAAACATGACTATATTGCAGATTAAAAGATGTCTCAGAGAAATAAGAACAATACTAAGACTATAATTTATGTTTAGCATTATTTATTTCGAATATGGTTCCTATTAAATCACAAACAAAACATGCCTATATTGCAGATTAAAAGATGTCTGAGAGAAATAAGATCAATACTACGACTATAATTTATTTTTGGCATTATTTATTTCGAGTGTGCTTCCATAGATCCTAAAGTAAGGGTTTCTCGTGGATGTAAGTAAAATAAATTCTATTTATATATTCTATACCAATGAATATATATTACAGACGCTATCCTAGATACAAGTTTTGAATAATTTCAAAGACATATCACCTAAAGATTCAAGATTTATCGCCAAGAGATTTTAATAGAATCGTTCAGCAAGAAACGATGAAACTTTGATAGTAAACAAGATATGAAATGATCTGTGTATACTTCGCTACTATGAAAATTACAATTTTTTGTAGTTTGAAAACGTTAATGCTGTTATATGATTGAAATAAAACACAAAAGGCAGAAAACCGTTTAATAGTGTAAGCGTGCTTTATATTATCAGGTTTCTTGCCGACTTTACCCTAAACCTAAAATATGGTTGAAATGGAGCTGGAAGGACATCTTGACCTTGAATGCTCTTATCTCCGACTTCAATTAAAAAAAAAGTGCGAACCGTCTTCTGTGACCAGCCAAACTGTATCATGATAGAAAACCTAGAGAAGAATTGCATGAAGGACAAAACAGCTTTCAATCAAGCGCATCTGCAGTCAACAAACAGTCGTATAAGAAAAATCTAAAATGGAGATTATCATTTCAGAAGTCTCTCAAGTCTCTCCATTTATTCAAACAGTTGGCTTATAGTTGCAAATAAACGTCACCAATCTATGTCAGTAGCGGATCAACACTTTAGTGGAAGCTGTTTCTCTCGCAAGAGAATATCCAAGGACCACTCTGCATCAAAACAATATAAAGGCCTTCAGGTTTTAGAGGTTTTAGAGTATAGATATTAACACAATGCAGAACTACACATGAGAAATTTAACAGGGGCAATCAAAGACATATCTGTGACAACACTCTTCAAAAACCTGAAAATGCTGACCAAAATACACTGCAAACTTCGTTGGGTTGACTACAGACGGATCTGTTACAAATAAAAATAAAGCCAGCGCTTCCCGTGTAACCGGGCACGTTAACCATACACGTCTTTTAATGCGACCATTCCAAACTCTCTTGATTTTGAGAGTAAAATTTGAAAGCGGTACCAACATTCAAAGATTATTTTCCCTTGGAGCGAAAGTGGGATCATTTATAAATAAATTTTAAAATCTTGATGAACAGCAGAAAGAACCCTTTTGTCAAATTTAGTATTATAAAACCCTACACCCAGCAAGCGCACTGAAACAGTTCTAGAGCTAGGGCTACTGTTGGATCAATAGCGAAAATGTCTAAATAACAGACAAAAGGCCAATGAATGCAGGAAAAACAAGGGAAGTTTCCGTAACTAGTGATGAAACGAAGGTTAGAGGTAATCCGGAACATGTTGGGATTTAAGATCGTTAGGGCTTACCTTGGTTTCTGCCTTGGAAACACCGAAAATAAAATATACAAAATAAATGGAAAATGGCGCACGCAGCCTGCAGGTACATGTTACAATCACAGTACTGAGGTCCGTCCGTCCTTTGAGAGCTGACAGAAAGAGCTATGGGCACGCAGCGCCCCACACACAGGAAATGCTAGGAGCTATGTGTGCCCACTCTCTTCTGTCAGCACCTTACCCAACAAGTTCTTCTTCCAAGACGACCAAAAATAGAAATCACCTATATCAAGAAATTTTGAAGCTAATCTGCGCAGTAATAATAGAAAGAAAAACTCAGAGAAACACACAGGCGGAATCTGATATACAGGCAGAGGCCGAAAGGCCCTATTATTACCCTCAGGCAGCAGGGAAGGGAAGGGATATAACCAAAGACAAGAAGCGGTCTGAATAAATAGTGTGAAGAATGGGTCAGATAGTGTGGTGTTTAATAATTGGAAAGACGGTGGATCTGCAACTTTGTCAGAAACTTTGGACCATTTGTTTCGATGGTAACGCCCGTTACGTTTTCCAATTTTCCAATTCAATTCTATAAAAGTATTGGTGGCCTTCACTGCCGGTCCTACGACTACATTCCGATCCAAAAGCAAGCATATACAGTGGTTCGTTATTACCCTTTTAACTTTCCAGCTATAACATTATATTATCAATATCATGCATATTCACTTCTTAGATCAAGTTTCCGTCCTCCGCACACGGAAGTACCATTGTGAGGAAGCTTATCTTGTAGATATTATTTTGGGTCATAAATTTTCATCAAAATTTGAGTTATGACAATTGTTTGATAATGTCACATCACTCAGATTTGTACAAGTACCATTGAGATGGAGAGAGGAAGTTTATTTTGTAGGTATTATTAGTTTTAAAGGTTTTATTTATTTGGAGGTTTTTTGGTCATTTTTTTTTTATTTTGCCCCAAATCTGGTAATGAATGGTTGGATTTGTAGATTTCAGTGGTTTAGTTTTTATAATCTTAAGGCTGTAGCTGTTTTTCAGCACCCTGAATCTATTTATGCATTCAGAAAGACAATTTAAACAACAGAAAATATAAATTTTGTCAAAATTTATATCGCCTGATTTCATCCAATTCCAGCAAAAAAAACCCAAAAATAAAAAGTTTAGCCAACCTTATTATTTTGAGTGGTAACTTTTGATAAAAATTTCAGTTATAACAATTGTTTGGTAAATTTTGATAAATTTTTTAGTTATGACAATTGTTTGATAATGTCACAATCAGTCAGATTTGTACAAGCTGAAATGATGTTTTTAAACATTTAACTTATTTTGTACCAATCAATGAAAAAATTGTAAAATAATATATTTTTGCATTTTAAATTGGTAGTTTGAATTAAAATTTATGAAAATTGATTAGGTGGTTAATGACTTGTTTTACTATTCATTAAAACATATACAAATTTGTTTGATGGATTGTATGATTATTTTTTCATCATATGGTTTCTTTAATTTTTGTATTCATTACAATATATAAATTTGAAAAAATTGTAAAATAATATATTTTTGCATTTTAAGTTGGTAGTTTGAATTAAAATTTATGAAAATTGATTAGGTGGTTAATGACTTGTTTTACTATTCATTAGAACATATACAAATTTGTTTGATGGATTGTATGATTAATTTTTCATCATATGGTTTCTTTAATTTTTGCATTCATTACAATATATACAAATTTGTTTGACTTCTTGTATCATGTATCCTTATTATATGTTTTTTTTATTATTTTATTTATTACAATATATTTTAATTATTTTATTTATTACAATATATACAAATTGGTTTTACTCGTTGTATGATTATTTTCTTATGATATGGTTTTATCTTAAATTTGTAAGATAATATATATTTTTCAGTTTTTAAGTGATAAATTGAAAAATTACATAAAAATTAATGTGTTTTTTAATTATTTTATTTATTAAGGATTGTATGATTATTTTCTTATCGTATGGTTTTATTATCTTATCTAAAATTTGTAATATAATATATATTTTCATTTTTTAAGTGATAAACTGAAAAAATACATGAAAACCAATATGAGAACCAATATGAGGTGTTTTATTATTCATTATAATATATATAAATTCGGTGTATGTCAAATTATTATTATTTTGTATTGTGTGTGTTTTTATTATATTATTATTTTTATAAGAGAAGATGAGTAATTCTAATTCCATTGAAGGCATCTAGAGGTTTGAGAGAGTCTTTTGGACATTTTTGAGAAAGATGATAAGACCTATGAATACTTACTCCACAACACAATAATTAATTTGTTTGGATATACACAGATCAAATAGTATATAGAACATTAAATGTTCATATATTGGGATATATACTTTCGATCTAAAACATCTTTAGATCAAATAGTAGATATCTTAACATAAAAAACATTAAATGTTGTGTTATATGGTGCATATTGTTTTCTGATAGTAAGTCCCAATGTAGAAATGACAATGTTCACATTATTCAATATATTCATGTATAAATATTATTGGACATTTGAGCTCACAACACAATATTGTGTGGTGTTTGTCATGCTTTCGTAGTAAGAAATTTAAAAATTGTGTGTTGATACCATTTGTAACATCCCGCTCTAGCGCACTTACAAAACTTATTCTTTGAGGACACTTGCTCGCAAGTGATCTGGATTTTATGATGCTAAAATTTTTCCTTCATTATGATACGTTAAGTTATATGACATGATGTTTTTACTACATTGATGTAGACAGGTGCTGCTGACTCAGTTTCATTGAGTGTGCAGGGTTTCGGACCTTAAGGATGCAGAGGCATCGGTGGAACTCCCTTGGACTCCGGATTGAGTTAGGGAGTGGGCTATTTGAGTTGTTTCATTTACGGTGATATTGTTTTGTTTTGATGATATGCTATTGATTTTATGATATGTTGCTGACATGATCTGACATGATGGTTGATGATGCAGGCTGACGATAGTTTGCCGACCAGACTC
>SNQJ01S0036492.1:81947-93336 GCA_010110895.2 Picea sitchensis
GATCTGACGGTCCTGGTTCTTTCGGGAAATTTGGATGGGATCCAACGGTCACTAACTCTTCTTCCTTTTTCTTCTGTAAGCTCTTGCTGTACGCGTTTTCTTCAAGGCTGTTCCTCCTGAGCTTTTACTTCCAAATCCCCACGGGGTTTTATCCTTCTTATCCTACTGTCTATACTGTTGCCATTAATGACAACAACTATCACTACATTCTATCCACTGAATTTGCCAACACCAGTAGCATCCACATCTGAGGGATCTAACCCCCAGGGAGACGAACAGGTTATCGGGCAGGAGAAGATAGGAGTAGGTGATGTGGTTGGAATGATGAGATCATTTCAATGGATGTCTGAGGCATCAACCATTTGGATAGAGATGAAGCCAGGGCACCGACACCCCCTTAGGGTCCATCGCGCATTCTGGTTGGTACTGGTAGCATTCACCGTGAACTCGAGAAGGTCAAATTTCTTGAGTTCTTTCGTGCCCCGGATGACGCAGCTGCCGAGGCATGGTTGGAGAATATACCGATGTGCTTTTCACTTTGCAACTATACCTCCAACATGAAGGTCCGCATGGAAGTCTTCCAACTGAAGGGGAGCACTCTTCTATGGTGGAAGACTCTCCTACCGCAACTGAACATGGTCGTTGAAGACCTGCCATGGGAACTGTTTGAGGAACGGTTCCGAGAAAGGTACCTATCATAGGAATTCATTGAGCGTCAGCTCAACGAGTTCAACGCCTTATGACAGGGCGGTTGTATGGTGCCCGAGTATCAAGCCCATTTTATGGAGTTTCTTCGGTATGCTCTACATCTTAATAGTAAGAAAATTAAGGTCAATAGGTTTGTGTTCATCCTTAATGGCATCATACATGCAAAGGTTAGGATTATGATGCCTCAGATGTTGCACGATGTCAGCCAGTAGGCCCTCATAGCAAAGGAGGAGCTTATCAGGGAGGGGCAGAGCAGGACTCCAGCGAGACGAACATGGAAGGTGTCATCTGGTGTACAACAGCATTAGACACCAGCCATACATATGACGGGATATCATGGCTTCCAGAGGGGATCCACTTTCACTACACCTCGGCAACCGACGCCTCAACAATGGACACCTTATCAGGGACCACAACATCAATAGCAGGTTCGACTGCAACAACAACAGTTTAGGCCTCTTTAGCAGAACAGACCATGATTCTAGGTGGGTGGGTCGTCATCTTCTACTTCGGGTACTAGGAGTACTGGATCAAAGAAGGGGTGTTTGACGTGTGGGGAGCCACACTACCAGCGTGACTGTCGAGTGGAGATGACTAGAGAATTTGGATCAGCTCGACCCACAACCATGGGAGATTTGGGCAAGGCCCATCGGATTCATGCAGTGGTGAATAACTACCAAGAAGCACACCAGTCGACTATGCTCGAGATGTCAGGTACCATCACTGACCAAACCCTTAGTATTTTTATTGACCCCGGTGCTACCGAGAATTTCATTTTTGGTGCAGTGCTAAAAAGGATTAAGATAAAGGTAGTCGAAAAGGATGAGTTTAGCTTCGTTGACATGGCTTCAAGAGCCAAACAGAAGGATGGAGGAAAGGTTATGGGTTGTACCCTTAACCTGGGAGAGTTTGTCACCAGGGCGAACCTGTACGTCACGATCTTAGGATCCTATGACATCGTGATCGGTATGGACTTGTTGGAATCGCATGAGGCAATAATCAACTATAAGATGAAACAGTTGAGCTTGGTTGATGATGAGGGAAAAGGATGCGTAATAGTAGGACAGAACCAGGGATTTTCCCTGAGGTTCATCTCTTCCTTGCAGCTACGAAAGAGAATGCACAAGGAATGTAATCTTTATGGGATCCTTGCATTAAATGAGAAGGGAGTAGCATAAGGACTAGAATACCCTCCGGTGGTGAGAGAGATTGCAGACATCTTTCCGAAGGAGTAACTTGGGATGCCACCAAAGGGGGAATTGGATTTTACTATAGACCTAAAACCAAGGGATGAACCGATTGATAGAATGTTGTATTGGATGTCGACCCTGGAGTTACAAGAGTTGAGAATGCAACTGAAAGAGTTGCTAGACCTAGGAATGATACGTCCAAGCATGTCACCATGGGGTGCGCCTATTATTTTCATACAAAAGAAGAATTGGTCATGGAGGCTCTGCATTGACTATTGTCAATTGAACAAGGCAACGATCAAGAACCAGTATTCGTTGTCGAGGATTGATGAGATGTTCGATGAGATGAAGGGAGTGATGGTGTTCTCAAAGATCGATTTGCAATCAGGATACCACCAGTTATGGATTAAGGAGGATGATGTTCCTAAGACTGTCTTTAAGATGAGTTTTGGACATTAGAAGTTTATTGTTTTATCGTTTGGACTAACAAACTCCCCAGGGGTATTTATGAGTTTGATGAACGGGGTGTTCCGCAAGTACTTGGATAAGTTCATCCAAGTAAAGATTGTCGATATTGTGATTTACTCTCGGACAATGGAGGAGCATGATGAGCACTTACACTTGGTACTATAGTGTTTGTGAGAGCACAATTTGTATGGAAAGTTGTCCAAATGCTCAATTTATCAATCGAAGATTCACTACTTAGGGCATGTCATCTCCTGTGAAGGTATCTCCATGGATCTATCAAAGGTTGAGGCTATGATGGAATGGCCTGCAACGACGAATGTCCCGTAAGTATGTAGCTTCATGGGTTTAGCAGGATACTATCAACGGTTCATCAAGGGATTTTCGAAGATGGCAAATGAGATCATGGAGTTGCAGAAGAAGAAAAAGAAGTTTGTTTGGAATGAGAAATGTGCAGAAACTTTTAGGAGGCTCAAGGAGTTGTTGACAATGACATCGATACTAAAAGTCCTTGACATGGATGCAGACTGCTTGGTATGCACTGATGCATCCAAGGAAGGCTTAGGTGGAGTCTTGATGCAAGACGATCGAGTGATCGCTTACATCTCGAGGAAACTAAGAAAGCATGAGGATAACTACACAATGCATGATTTGGAGTTATTAGCCATCGTATATTCCTTGAAGGTTTGGAGACACTACCTTGTTGGACGAAAATGTGAACTAAAGACAAACCACTGTGGACTACAACACATCTTTATGCAAAGCGACCTAAACAAGAGACAACGACGTTGGTCGAAATTTCTTAGGGAGTACGACTTCGATATTACTTACATAAAAGGGACCGTGAACTAAGTGACAGATGCATTGAGTCAGAGACCACGCATCTTTTAAGTATTGCCTCTTCATATGAATCTATGTGAAAAGATTATAAATTTATAGCATGATGACGGCTGGTACAAAGAGATCGATGGTTTTTTCAGACAAAACACAATGATGGTACCAAGATTTGAAGGATTTACATTTGACGACGATGGATCATTGAGGTTTAAAAATCGTATTTACGTACCATCAAATGATAAGTTGAGGAGCTTGATCCTAAGAGAGGCTCATAGAGAAGTCTACATGGCTCACCCCAGAGTCATGAAGATGAGGGTGGACCTTAAACCCTTATTATTATGGAATGGAATGAAGGCAGACATAGTAAACTATGTGGCCATATGTCTAGAATGTCAGTAGGTAAACGCTGAACATAGACATCCAACAGGATTACTACAACCACACTCTATTCCAGAATCAAAATAGGAGGTTGTTTTGATGGATTTTATTATTGGATTGCCACTTATGGAAAGGAGACATGACTCGATTTTCGTAGTAGTAAATACTCTGACGAAGATTTCTCACTTTATTCTTGTGCGTACAATGTATCAGGAACCTGACATAGCTAGAGTTTTCATCAGTGAGATTGTGAGGCTGCGTGGTGTGCCTAAGAGGATTATATCCAATCGAGGATTAGTGTTTACTGGAAGATTTTGGACGATTTTCCAAGAGGCCTTGGGAACCCAAATTAACTTCAGTACTGCGTATCACCCAGAGACTGACATGTTGTGCATGTACGTGATGGACCAACAAAAGAGTTGGGAAGAATTCTTTCCTCTGGTGGAATTCGCTTATAACAACAGTTACCAAAGCACCATTAAGATGGCGCCTTTCGAGTTTCTTTACTGACGACCGTGTTGGATGCCTTTGAGCTGGGATCAACTTGAGGATAGGGTAATGGTGGGACCAGAAGCGATCCAAGAAATGGAAGAGAAAATGTAAACAACAAGACAAAGGATTAAGGAAGTCCAGGATCGACATAAGACTTATGTCGATGCGCACTATGTCAACGGTATTTAAGAGGTTGGCAATCGAGTCTTCTTGCGGGTTAAACCGCATAAGAGTTTGATCAAGTTTGGAAAGGGAGCTAAAATCTCTCGTAGGTTCATGGGACATTTCGATATCATGGAAAGAAAGGGGCCCATGGCCTATCGAATAGCCTTGCCTAATTCCTTGAGGCGTATGCATGATGTTTTTCATGTATTTGTGTTGAGACATTATATTAGTGATCCAACACATGTTATTGACATGAGTTCCTTGCAGGTATCAGATGAGGGGGCGCTCATGGCTGAGCTGATCTGTATCTTGGATTATAACATTCGATAGATATGGTGTTGAACAGTAGAGCAGGTCAAGGTCCAGTGGAACAACTATATTCAACACTTGGCGACCTAGGAGGATTCATATGATATGCACCATCAATTTCCATTTTTGTTTGATAGATAGACTTATGATATAGTGATACACATTATTTCGGCACTTATACTGTGAAAGTTTGGGACGAAGTTTAGACCAAGAGAGGGTGTATGTAACATCCCGCTCTTGCGCACGCTGAGCGAACTTATTCTTTGAGGACACTGCTCGCAAGTGATCCGGATTATTATACTATTAAACATTTGATTTTGATTATGAGGCGTTATGGGTTGATGACATGTTGTTTTGCTTCATTGACTTAAATAAGTGATATTGACTCGGTTTTAGTGAGGGTGCAGGATTTTGGACCTTGAGGATGCAGAGGCATCGATGGAACCCCTTAAACTCTGGATCGATTCAGGAAGTGAGCTATTGGGGTTTGATTGTGTTATATGTGATATTAGTGCATTTGATTAGATGATATGATTATGGATATATTTATGACATGATTCATTGATGATGTCGGATGACAATAGCTTTCCGACCAGACTCACATGTGGAGTAGAGGGGTCATGCAGGACTACTAGATATGTTGAGGGAGTGGTGTAGACAAAAGCCCTGCCACAAGCTACTAGAACTCCTGCCATGGTTCCAGTTGTATGTTAACGATTACCTAGTTCGAGAGGATCCACGATGTTGTGAGGGCAGACTGCGATAGTCGCTCACGATGATTCTAAGGGGCGTGCAATAAGGCATGGGCCTTATTTCTTAGAGGAGCTTAGTCTCCCACAATATCACCTAGTGGAGTGTTGACTCCAGGGGTTATTGATGTCTACCAAGTCAGTTAAGAGGCATGAATATTCATATACAACACCAAATTACAAGTGACAATATGAGATTAGACAACACAATAGATGGGGGTAAGAAATCCAGGTCACATCAGTAGGAATAAGTGCAGGGTTAGTGAAGGGGAAATTACAAATGGGATTCAGCAGACTGTGAGTGACATAGGACAAAATATGTTACCACACACCAGTAGGTTCACATACCTTCCAAGAACAGGTACGTGGAAGAGAAAATTTGGTTACACAACGAGCAGGGCCAATGGCCGATGCAGGGATAACAGATAGACTGTCATGGTCACACATACCGAGACAGATAAAAAGGATGGGAAGGACCACCCCTACAGACATACCATGATTGCAAGGATGAGCCCGTAGCAGGACAATTTCCATAAGAGGTGAAGCACTAGAAATAAATGCAGTCAGACAAAGCGCAACAGTAGAAGCCACCACAAAAACAAGGTCCCAACAAGAAGGAACCCCTGAGTAGATAGGAACATGAGGAGAATTCAGGGAAAGAATCTCCACAAGTCATCCAAGCTGGTGCGGATGAAGAAAACGCACGTCAAAAGAAACACCCAGATGGACGCAAATCAGATAATCCATAGGAAGATTTCAAGGATGGAGCAAGCAGCCCAAGACGCCAAGGGCACCTTCCAAGAATTGGTCGAATCAAAAGGTCAAGTGACCATCACTAGGTGGGAGAAGGAAATCACTGCCAAGCGCAAGGGCAAAGCCTGGGAGGAGCTGAGCTAGGAAGTAGACTAGATAACGGAACTAGGGACCATGCAGTCCAGGCAAACCCTCTACAATAAGACGATAGATATGGCGTGGCGAACAAAGATGTTAATATGAAAAGTGAGCACAGAAAAGAAAGATGCCAGCCGGAAGGGTAATAAGGCCCATAAAAATTTGCTAAAAGAAATCATGACTCATCTTAGCAACCTGGACGCTAGTACAAAACGAATTGCAGAGGACTAGAAGAATCAAAAGGAGAAGCTGGAGAGAATGGCTAGACAATTCCAATTATACTTGTGTTATGTCCATCATATGGACATCACACCTGCTGATGGGAATGGAGCACCAACCGAGATCAAGAAGACCCGCACGATGGCCCAGAGGGAGGAGAGAAAGGACAAGGCGAAAGATTTAAAGAAGAATCTTATAATCCTGGACTAGCGTTGGGTAGCCAATGATCAATGAATAGTATTGGGTCAGTCTTAATTGTTGTCTTGTGTTTTTATGGTTTTAGTATGTTTAGCTTGTCACAAGTGGATATGATAGGACTGGACCGGTTTCCCAATGTGGCGGTCCAGCCATACCCCTCTGCTATTTTAAGGAACACAACTCTGGAACCCCTTGGCTGGTTTCCTTTTTGGCAGACCAGGGAGTTCCTGCTTTTGTATATTAGTCTTTTTTAGTAATAGAGATACTCACAAAAAAACAAACTATGAAATTGTTAAATGAAGTGTGGTCAAATCTCTTTGATGTAGAAGATATTCATGATGGAAGATTTATTGTAAATCATTTAAAATTATGTTAAATAATTTGATTATTGTTTTTTACTTCATAGAAAATGTATAAGGTTTTTTATATTGAATAAAAACCATTTTATTTGTGGAGTTGTTTGTGTTTGATAGTCAATTGTAATATAATATTTAAATATTTGATTCAATATAATTGGTAATATTTATTTTTATATTTTTTATTTGTAAAATTATAAAATATTTTATGATTAATAAAAACATTATTTTGTATTTTTTAAATAATAAATAATAAAATATTTATAATTTATAGTTAGTTTTGTTTGATAATTTATTATATTTTTTAAAAATAATTTTTAAGAATGAATAATTAATCAAAATTTTATAAATATTGATTTGTAACTTTGTTAATATTGAAATTAAATATGTGTGTAGTCAAATATTTAATTAGGTAAAAAATAAATATATATGTTGTGGCATGTTATTTTCATAATTTTTTTTAAAAATATTGAGTCATTATTAAAAAACAAAGTTTGAAAAAATAGTAATCAAAATTCATTTGTTAAAAATTATATTCCTTCACTATTTAATGTTTAGAAATCATTCATTAAAAATTCTATTTTTTGATTTATCCAATGTTTAGAAATCCATATCCACATTTTCATTTCATATTTTGCACTTTTAAATCTAATGTTTTTCAATTTCATATAATATAAATATTTTAGAATATCCAATTTTCACTTTGGAAATATACTTTTTAATTTATATTTAGAAAAAGTGAAGCTCAAATTATCCATATTTAATGAAATGATTGTTTATAATTCTACACTTATGGTTTAAATGTCAATATTATATTTTGACCACATAAATTTTAAGTTAATTTTAAAAATAGTTTCATTAAAATTATCATACTTTTAATAAAATTATAAATAGATGTTATAAATTAATGTATAATTTTCAAAAGATGTAAACATATAATAATAATAAAAAATAAAAAAATTGAAATATTTTCGTTACCAACTAAAACACTCTTCCACACATATTTATGAAAAAAACATACATGATGATTCTCTCAGCTTACAACACAATGTATAGATTTGAAGGCTATTTAGATACCTTGTTCTCCATTTATATTTTTGAATGTTGAGCCTCCACCCATTAAGCAATAGTTTAAACAGTTCATATATGAATTCACTTTAAAAAAAAATCGAAATGAAGGCCACCTGCATTTGTCAATATGTTAGATTTTTTGTATGTGAGTTCAGAAAGTGGATATCCACCTTCTCATAATATTAATGGGAATATTAGGTTTAATATTATGAGCAAGTGGACCACTTTCTCATAATATTAAACTTAATATTCCCATGACCCATAAAATTCGAATTTACATATAAAGATTTATTAAGTAAGCCACTATGCTTTAATGAAGATTTAGCTACTGTTGAGTTGCTTTTCAACTTTAAGTCACGTGAAAATTCGACTAGTCTTCCATTGCTTTTCAACTTTACGCTACATTCCTTCTATCCACGAAGTAAGGAGTAAAATTCTCCGCTCGACTTGTTCTTGTCCACATAGTCCTCTAGGGGTGAACTTGTTTAATCAATCTATAACTGTTGTCGTTGTCCAAATTGATTTATGTCACCATTCTATAGAGTAATGGCATTGTCTAAACATGTTTAATGTTTAGATTTTCTAGTTGTAATGTGGTAACATAAATCAAGATAAAATTATGATTTTATGATGTTTATATTGTATTTTTGAATTTATAAATAAATTTATAAAAAAAAATTAAGCTTTTAGATTAAATAGATTTAGTTACTCAAATATATACATATAATCATTTTTTTACTAAATTTCAAACAAAAGTAAAAAACAATATCCTAAAAAAACCAAAACTAAATAAATTATTATAATGGTTGATTTGAGTATTCTATAAAATTTAAAATTTAGTGGTTGATTTCATGTTGTACAGTGTCTATGAGTCATAATATGTATTATATACTTTGATTGTACAATTCCTCGATACTTACAATATTTATAATTACTTAAATATATTAAGTTTATGAGTCATAATATGTATTATATATTTTGATTGTACAATTCTTCGATACTTACAATATTTATAACTACTTAAATATATTAAGTTTTGAATTTTATATAAACACAATTATTTATTTAATTATTTAGTTAATGTATCATATTATATTTAGGATATTTATAATAATAATTTATTTTTAAGGTCATGCTAAGCTAGACATCAAATTAGTGTATGCCACCCCCTTGTTTGTGGGACAAGAGATCCATTGTTTAAATAATTGTTTTCATTTTCATGAAAACAATTTTTTAATTTTCATAGAAAATAAATATATACATTTTATTTTCCTTCTTGTTGAACTAGTGTTGGCATTAACCATTCTTAGTGATAACATAAATTTATGTTTGATTGTTGTTACTTTTTCATCATTTTAAATAAAATATTTAGGCGTTGTTCTTTTAGTTAAAACAAGATATTTAGTTAAAATGGTTGTTGATATCTTTGTATTATCATACAACACTACATGTTTTATTTACACTTGGATTTGTTTTTGGTTTAATTGTTGCTATATATGTTAATATGGATTATTTCAAAAATTGTTTAAACATCTTTATTCAAAGATTCTCTATTAAATGTAGATGTTAGTAAAAAGGTCATGGTTTTATTGGAGGTAGCTTTAGTGATGATCACAAGGAAACCCGTCTTTCTTGTGAATATTATCTAGGTTGAAACCACCTTTTGGTTTTGGAGTAAGAACTACTTCTTATTAGCTAAGAGCTCATCTTTGTTGGACATAAAGAAACAAGTTGGTGGTCCAGTAACCAAAAACATCTACTATCAATTACAAAATAAAAAAATTATGACACATTTTTTCACCAATAAAAAAAAATTAAAAAATCATACCAAATACAATAAGTGTATCTTTCTCTTTGAATTGGTTGTCCATGTACTATTCATTACAAATGTCAATAATATGATTATGATGATGATGATTAAGGTCCACTAAGACCGAATTGGTCTATCGAACCTTAAGAGGGTAAGTGATTACTTGTGATTCTTTAGAATTTGTTTATGTGCTCGAAAAACATTAAGAGGAGCTTTCCAAGATCACAATAATTTTGTTGAGTTAAGATGTTAGAAAGGTTGGTAGTGTGATAAATATTTTTAAAATGAGATCTAATATGGGTATAGGCTGGACAATCTAAGAGAAAGTGCTTTTCATCTTCAACCATCTTAGTGTCACAAAGGTGACAAACTCTTTCATCCCATGGAGTTTTAGGATTTGACCAATGCCCAATTTCACTATGGAGCTCATGAGAATTTGTTCTTATCTTATCAATGCTTATTTATTTTTTTACACTTGTCAAAATGGATAGATAATTTTGATCTTCTAGATTAGGGTTGATTACATCTTTATAATACCTTAATTTTCCTTTTTCCTCTAACTCTTTATCACACCCGATTTTCTCTTTAAATTTTGATTTGACGTTTTCTTTAATAGTATATTTTTTTCTGCAAAATGGTTTCTTCCATTATTCCCCAATAGTTTAGCCAAGACCGAGCTTCTTTATGCCATCCATTTCTTCCATTATTCCCCAATAGTTTAGCCAAGACCGGGCATCTTTATGCCATCCTCGCTTGACTCGATGGTGGTTATGACATGATTTTGAAGCCATTTTAGGTAGCCTCTTGTCTTCCAGGTTGTTTAACTTGTTCTTATACATTAGGTATCTAGTCATAGCCATTCTCTCTATGCGGTAGAGGCTTGTTTCTAAGAGGAGGATGGGAGAGGGCATATTTCCTTTAATTTTTAGATTATAGGTTATAAAATTCTTTTGTATTTTCTCTGTCCTTCTCCGAGATTCACTAGAGATACTACAGTCCTAGACTTCACATCCATAAAGAATAACAGGTGTAACAAGAGTCTCAAAGAGGATTTTCTTCTTATCCCAACTCCAAATATCAACTGATTTACAATTGTTTTCAAGCCCATAATAAACTTTCCATCCCCCTATAATCCTTTTCTCAATGCTATAATTCCAATTGAGCTTGTGGTGAATATCAATTCCAAGATATTTGTATGAAGCCACTTCCTCCAAATTGTTGTTTGTTTTAAATTTTATATGAACACATTTATTTATTTATTGTACCATATCATATTTAGGATATTTATAATTATATAAATATATTATGTTTTGTTTTTTTTTTAAACATTTATTCAATTTGTTTTTGTAAAATTTGATTACAAATTTAGAAGTTTTTTTAGAATTAGAATATTAGATATTGAGATTTTACAATTTCAATGCAATAGAAGTTTTTAGAATACTAAATCCATTTATTCATTCAAAAATACAATTTCAATAATGAAAAATTAGAATCTAACAAAAAAAAATTTATATAAATTAAAAAACTCAAATTATATAACATTTAAACTCC
>SNQJ01S0036493.1:15380-30652 GCA_010110895.2 Picea sitchensis
AGCCACCACTACTGACCACAGCTGGCATATACATGCACAGGTACTCTAACAGACCGTCTTTACCGAACCTTCGGGATCTGTCGAGGGATGCTCAATCCCCTAGGATATAAAATCCTAACGGAGCTACCCGTTATTGGTCAGGATACCATAGTATCATCAGCATCACTCCCCCTTTCGAGGGAGGTCCTTTCGGACAACACCAAGCTTGTCTCGAAAGTACTCAAACTTCACACGAGACAAAAGCTTGGTCAACACATCTGCAACCTGCTCATTTGTGCTAACATATTAGATCTCTACAGCGTCTCTCTGCACCATATCAGCACTCAAAAGAAGGACTTCATCTATCTGAGCTTTACGGTTCCTTGTAAGAAGTACAAGATGGCCAAACAGTGATTTTACAACAGTTTTCATTTAATGATTTCTGAACTCCTTTTAAACTTGTATTTTCTCAATACACGGGACTTTTAAAGTCTACAGTTTGTTTCCAATTGCTTGACAGATAGTATATGTGATATTATGAAAGTTGTGGATCTTTATGGATCTATAGTGAAAGATTGTAAAGAGATCTATATGTGGATGATCCTTTTTGGACTGTGCCTACAGCACATGAGTAGTGTATTTTTGTTTATCTAAAAATATGTTTTTTTATCCTGTAAAAAAAAAGAGGTTAGCAAACAATTTCTTACAGGAGAAAGTCTTACAATTTTTCCACAAATAGCATATAAATTAAATTAACAGCATAACATTTTATGTGGGACAACTAATGTGCTAGTTAAAAATCCTAGCCAACTATCAATTCACATGCATGAACACAAAACCCATAACTAAGAAGCATTTGCTTATTCCCAATGTTGATCATTTAAGCTCTCAATGATGATAATCCTTTAATTACAATAGAAATAAAATTTAAATTCTTTGCCAGAACAAAAAAGAGAGCGGGAAAAACTAACCTTTGCAGAATCAAGTACTCTCTCCAGATTCCCTTCTTCTTCCAGGTTAAAAGGAGACTCCATTGCTCTTGATTCAAGATCCTCTAATTCCATAATCTAACAGCCCATGTATGCATAAGCACAAAATAAAGTGCTTAAATTTAGAATATAAGATATAATAAATTAGACCAAGAAAACAGAACAAAGAAGGCATTGCAATGCATTAGTTCACATTGAAAAAACCACAATATTTATCTATTCTAACAGAAGAAGGCATCATATTTTTCCAAGGAATAAAACGTAACACCGCATGTACAAATTAATTCCATAGTCGAGCCTGAACAAATAGGGAAGTATACGACCTTCCATCACCAAAAAATTTCCATCTCTACCAGATTTCTCTCATTAAAAAAGGTTGTTTTAGTTTGGCAGCAATTGAGTGTATTGGAGAAGCATTGGAGCAAGTAACAAACTACCTTGCAACATGACGAGAGTGAGACATCTCAAACAAGAAGAACCCTAGCTTCAGAGGGAAGCGCACCACCTAAAGCAAGAAATAAACCAAAAAAAAAGAGAATAACACAAGATAGGAAGAGCCTCAAGGCAAAACAGCTACTTTATTCATCTTGGCCAATGTCCTTATATAAGATTCTAATGGGTCCACACAAATGCTGCACAAAGCCCAGTGGCTGAGAAAAAAATTATTAAATACTAATGCACGCAACCCAAATGCTAGAAAGGTGCAACTAACTAACAATATGCTCCACGTCAATTCCAGAACTGCTGGAAATGACAAAACGCTTCCTTAGAAGCTGGAGGTGCATTCTTCTTGAGGAGAATGCCTAGGCTATTCATATCAGTTCCTTCCTGTTTAGTTGGAAGGCATCCCAACTAAACAGGAAGGAATAAGTTGAGAAGCACAAAACATGAGGGCTATGGACATCTGCGAAGTTGGAGAAATAGTGACGATGTGCTGCCGGAAATCTAAGATCAAACTTGCTAATGCTGCTAGAAAAGAGAGAGTTGATGAGAGCACCATCATGAGAATCAGTGTATGTATATAGACCTGGAACAAAATGAGATAGAGCCTCTTGCTGTGTGATGACACCCATGAAGGGCAGAAGTGTAGCTAGCACAGCATGCTAAGGTAAAAATATCTATGAAATGAGAGAAAGAAACATCCGTGCGTCCATCAGAAAAATCGAGTTGCTGAAGTAGGAGTTTTGAAGCCATCCCCTATTGAAATAATGATGTGACTGTGGCATACTGGAGAGAGATCTTGCTCTATGTGTGTCTGACTTGCTGCTAGCACTGTGAGTCATAATAGCTGGCTAAGCAAGTGTCAAAGAATAAGGAAACCCAATGGTAATAACCAAAGGTGCCAGACCTGAGCTGAGCTATAGCCAAAAGGGGCAAAAGGACATAATGCTGTTGTACTGATGTTAGATTTCGACGTGCACCCAGACTAGGTGCACACACACCTCAGGTCTGGTCTAGGTTCTCAATAGTATACAAAAATATTACACAATTTGAACTGTAAACATAAACACACTGAAATGCCTAACTACTTGGCACAGCAGAAAATAAACCAGCAATTAAATCATGCACATTACACAGGGATTTAATGCTTCTTATCCCCATTTCCTATGGATAACTAAAGAGATGATGTCTCGAGGCCCTCAGGTTGCAGACATGGAGTACCAAGAGACAGAGGCTGACAGCATCCACTTGCACAGACAAAAGCCCGCCTCACCAGAACAGGTCTCAGATTCATCACGATGGTATCCGCCACACCAGCTTGTTTCTGGAAGACATTGCGTCTTGCTCCATGAGGTACAAGTTAGGTATTATGGTAAGTGCCATTTCAATATTTGAGGCATTTGACTTTGTTGCATTTAAAAGCTGTTTTTGATTATGTAACGTCTGCTTGGAAGTTATGCTCTTTTCCCTATTTAACCTTGATGGTTGACATTGCGCCCTAGTAAGTGGTCACCCTGAGGGATAGGTTTGATGTTGGGGTCCCCTTGACAAGTCATCGTGCCATTCTCGATCATACTTACCACTTTCCACACTTCATCCCCTCGTCTCCTTATCTTTTGGGATTTTCAGGTGTACTGACCCAATAAGGGATTGTCCCTCATTTCATGGGATGAAGGGGATGAAGGCCGAGAGGGAATGTTGCTAGCAAAAGATAAAAGCCATATTATAAACCTTCTGGATGCTCGCCCAAAGAGGTCTTCAGAACAATGAAATGTTTCTCTTAAAAAAATCAAAGACCTGCAGAAGCAAAATTCACATTATATAAATGTCCCACTTGTTGAGGTGTGTACACTCATGCGGTGTCCCTTTCTTTCCATGCATATGACACTCTATGTAACTCTACTTTCAAGTGACTATGTGCTACTGCCCCCCAAGCTAATCGATTAACCCATAGGGAGTACCCAGTGTTTGGGCCTTAATTAAATAATGACAATAAAGGGGCTTGAAAAAAGGATGCAGTAAAAACGAAGGTGCAACACACCCTCTACAAAGGCACACATAAATGAGACACTACAATCCCTTGTATGTCATGAACCCCATTTCCAAAAGTCTTGCCCCCATCCATGTCACCTTCTCCACATGACTCAAAGAGGGGTTAACTTCGAAAACACTCCTTGACTTGAGGTATGATTCACCCAATAGGTCGCTTTGTCAACCCTACCATACCTAAACTTGGCAAATTGCATAGTCTTTGAGCACTTCTTTACTTTGATGAGGTGCTTTTTGATGCACATGCTTAGGTGGCTCTTTTATTGATTTGATTTACTTATCATGATGCATTTGACTTGAGATCCTTGGAGGGCTTATTCATTGTCTTTGTAGGGCATAGTTGGTGGACAGTTTTGGAAGAACAAGCCTAGTTTGGGCTTCCTTGGGGCTTGAAGCCCACAAGGTTGGATACCATGACCCACACCATGGGCAAAGAAGGAAGATGAATGTTGCCTTTGGAGGCAAAAGAAGACACCATGGAGGACCTCACCTAGCCCTTACTAGCCCAACGTTTTGTTTTTTTAGGTCGAACATCACACTTGGAGGGCTTGATATCACTCTAGGGCTAGGGTTTTTGGTGGCGAAGGTGTTGATGATTGACACTTGGCATTTTGGGAGAGGAGAAGCCTTACCTTGATGGAGAAGACCCTAGCACTGAGGGAGGAGGCTTAGGAGGCCCAACGACCTCCTCCACTTCCTCAACGACTTGCTAAAAATATCAAAACGTCACCCCTCAAGGGGATGATGTCATCTTTAGGTTTCTTATGTGCAATTTTTAAAAGTTAAATTTGAATTTATGATGTAAAGGGGAAAAGTAAAGGTTGTTGACCCCTTACTTTGTGGTTTACCCTAAAGTTAAGTGGACAAACACTTTTTAGGAGATTTGTATAAATAGAGATCAAACTCTCGTCATTTGATATAGCATTCTCAATTAGAGAAAGACTCCTTGGCTGAAATTTGCACCCTATTTGGGCAATTTTACCTATCTCTCTTCACTACTATCTCTTGTAATGATTTGTCTTCGCTATTGGATGAAGAAGTAAGGCGCTATCTTTCTTGGAGGCTATTTCTTGCTTTTATGGTGGAATTTTCTTGGTTAAAAGGAGTTTATCTTGTTAATGCTTGGACTAGGTAAGGAATCTCTCTTGTTATTGCTTTTTTTCTTGGTTGCAAGGTTAATTTGTTAATAGTACAAGGGAATACAACTCCACTAAGCTCATCATAATTTTCTTGGAATAATTTTTTGCACAAAGGAATACTAGGAGAAGTAAAGGGGTTACACATTCCTAGGTTTTTCCTAGCTAGTCTTGCTTGCCTTGGGGAGTAAAAAAACTTACACCCCCAGGGAAGCAACACAACTAGCTCTTTCATTTAAAAGACTCCATAACCCAATAGTTAAAGGCACTAATATCTTGCATTAGAGAAATAAAACCATTGCATTGGGATACGTAAAACCACGAGATATCGAAATTGTGTAAATTGGAATCTTTTCTATATGCTTAAGGCTAGCGAAGGCCACTAGGGCATCTTGATTCTCCAAGGATTTATTGTTTCTTTAATAAATTTATGCTACAGCCATTAGGGTGGCAGCAAAACAATTCGTAACTTTCAAATTCACGCATTTTCTAACCATCAAAATTTGCTAGAAAGCTACCAAATTAATCTACTAGTTGTGTTTACTTTGAGTGGTTTACTTGCAATTTTCGGTGGTTATATTTTTCTGTTGTAGCACTTGTTTGCTACAGCCATAAAGCTGCAATAATATCTCTTCAATACTTGCATCTAACAGCCTTTAAAAATTAATTGTCGTTAAAGTCTTGTGCTATCATACTTGAGTTACACTAGTAATTGCTAGTTAGTCTCTTGCATATTTACTTGGACTTTTAGTGACTTGTTTAGCAGTTTTTTTTAACATTTCATTGCTTGTTTATATCATTATATACTGCTGCTAATTAGGACAGCAAGTTTCCCTTGCTTGTCCTTCATATTACCGGGCTTGTATCTTGTGTTTTCTAGTGTCTCGGGCAGGTACAACAATCTCTAACAGCGATTCAAGCACTTGGCAACCCTTGACCACCTCCGAGACTCGTTTCTAAGTCATCCTCCACTTAGTAATTTGACCTATAGGGGTTTCACTTCCGTAACTTCATTTTCCATCTCATTTCCCCCTAGGGTCACCCGAGATTCCCCCCTTGTGTTGGATTTCTCCTTCACTAAAGAGAGGGGAGGGTTTATCTAAGGTGACAGTGGGTAGAGTCTCCCATAGTTATTGTCATCTCATGGATTGGGTCGAGCTTTTCCCAACCTACAGTTTGTGTGATAACAATGTCCAAAATCACGTGTTCTTAAAATCAAAACAAAAGGGCTCCCATCCAAGGGACAATGGCCCAAACTCTTTACATAGAAAACATGACAAAACACTTATAAAACTATGGCTGATTTCTTTCAGCCCTATATTTGCATCAACTAGGGTATCAGTCCCCTCTTCTACCCTGCAAATTGTTCTCTCCCTTCTTACGGTCTGCGGCAAAGGCCTACACAATCCTTTTTCCTCTTGACACCTGCAACCAGGGAATTACACAGCCTCCTTACACATGCAGTCAAGCAACTAGGGCTATGCCCCTCTCTAATGTATTGCAAGTATTGTCAAAAATGCATCAAACAAGGGGGAGGGGGGGATTTGTGGGCTAAAAGAACACTTAGCTAGTCTTAGAGGCCAAGTTAAATCATGTGAGGCACCATTAGATATTATTGGGTCTATTAGAGAAGAGATGCAAAAAGTACGTAATGACTACCAACAAGAAAAGGCTAGGGAAAAGGCTATACAGACTGAAATAGGGAGGAAGAGGATTGTAGCACAAATGASGGAAGCCAACCCCACTTTTGATTATGAGGGCTCGTTATCTATTCCTTYTACCTGTGTTAAAGACCCCTTTCGTTATGTTCCTCCTCCCCTTGAAAGTGAAAATACTATGCATCAGCCTAAAAGTAAAAAGAGGAATACCATCCAAAGGTATTTCACACCTCCCCCCACTTCTRGCTCTGACAATGCCAATGTTTCTCAAGGTCAACCCACTCAATTTCAGCCCACCTTAGATGACCATTAGAAGAAACAATATAGAGAGATTGCTTATGAGTATATAGCTAGATGGTGGTATGATGTTGATATCCCCTTCAATGATGTCCGCTCACCATATTACCAACCTATGTGGGATACCATTATTGCTTGTGGTAGGGGCTTCAAAGGCCCTAGTATGCATGATTTGAGGGGATCTCTTTTGCACAAAGAGGTCAAATCCATTGAAGAATACTTGATAGATTTCAAAGTATCATGGGCCAAAACAGGATGTACCATAATGTCAGATGGATGGAGTGATGGAAGGAACCATACTATCATAAATTTCCTTGTCTCTTTCCCACAAGGAACCATGTTTTTGAGATCAATTGATGCATCTGATATGGCCAAAGATGCAAACTTGTTATTTGAGCTCTTAGATGAGGTTGTTATGGAGGTGGGGGTGGCCAATGTTGTTCGGGTCATCACAGATAATGCCTCTAACTATGTTCTTGCTGGGAAGATGTTAGAGGAGAAACACAAAACCATATTTTGGACCCCATGTGATACACATTGCATAGACCTCATGATTGAGGACATTGGCAAACAGGAATAGATCAAAAAAACTATAGAGCATGCCAAAAGCATCACAAAGTACATCTACAACCACTCATGGGTTTTGAACCTGATGAGGAAAAACACAGAGACCAGGGAACTTCTTAGGCCTGCCATCACTAGATTTGCAACTCACTTCTTGACATTGCAATCTATGGCTTCCCAATCAAAGAACTTGCAAAAGATGTTTGCATCTAATGAATGGACTGCATCTCAGTGGGCCCGCAGACAAGATGGAAAAGACACCAAAAAGAAAGTTAATGATCCCACATTTTGGAAAAAAACAGCAGAAATTGTGAAAATTGTCGAGCCACTTGTTAAGGTGTTGCGACTAGTGGACGGGGAAAAATTGGCCATGGGTTACATTTATGAGGCTATGGATCAAGCAAAGGAGCAAATAAGGGCAGCATACAAGGATAGAGTGACCAAGTATGGACCTACTTGGGAGATCATTGATCATAGATGGAACAATCAACTCCACCGCCCTATACATGCAGCTCGGTATTTCCTGAACCCAAGGTATCATTACAGAGCTCAGCTTGGAGAAGATTTGACTGGGGAGGTTAAAGATGACTTTTATGAGTGCCTTGAGCGCATGTTCCCTTTTGAGAGTGAGCAGTTGGAGATACACCGACAGATCAGTTCTTTCACTAGAGCCACAGGTACCTTGGGCAAGGACCTAGCAAATATTACAAGGGATGTGGATGAGCCAAGTAACAATTCCAAAGTTTAAAGTTCAATTGCTTAAACTTTAAACATTAAATTTTAGATACTTTATAATTTATTACTTCAAAGAACTAACTCGAGTCTCGACTAACTATGTGTTTTGCAGTACATTGGTGGGAGTCATTTGGCAGCCAATTTCCTCAATTGCAAAAGTTTGCAATTAGAGTGTTGAGTCAAACTTGCAGTGCTTACGGGTGTGAGCGCAATTGGTTTGTCTTTGAAAGGATTCACACAAAGAAGAGAAATTGTTTAGAACAGAAACAGTTAAATGATCTAGTCTTCATGGAGTACAACCTCCCGCTAAGGCGCAACCAATTGTTGAACAAAAGACTTGATTCAAATCCCATTGTGTTGGATGATGTTGATCCAACTTCAGATTGGGTACTGGCGACTCACTTACCAGAGTTTGATCATGACTATGATTTGGAGGTGGATGGGGCAGGGCAGATTCAGATGGATGCAGATCCACTATTAGGGCCCCACGGTCCAATTCCAAAGTCAAACATGGCAGGCCCTAATGGAACTGCAGGCAGGCGTAGTCGTATACCTCATGTGCCTCGTCGTACTAGTAATACTACAGCTAGTGTAGCTTCAAAGCTTACAGTCACAGATGTCCTTGATGATGATGAGTCTGAAGCCGAGTTTGAGTCCGAGTGAGACATAGATGATGATGCCGAGGGCGAGGATGCTCATGCCATTTCTACTTCTAGTAGTAGTGATGATTGATCGTCGATCATGTTGATCAATGAGATAGTGACTTGTAGTCTTGACTCTTGTTAGTATGTTATTTGTTGTTGTAGAGGCCAATTACGGCCTCCTTGATTATGTATTTATGTTCCGATCTCTAGATATGTATTGAATTTGGTGCCATTTTGATATATTCATGAACATACTTTGGATATGTTCTCTCTAATTGTCTCTAATGCTTTGGAAACATGATTTAAAATCTTTAAAATATATTTTTTCATTAAAATTTAAATATTTTATGTATTTTTTAAAAAACCAGTTCATTACCGGTTCTGATTCCAATTCCGGTTGGACCCTCGACCGGTTCCAGTTGGAGTTTTTAAAACTATGGGCAGTACTACATTTTATTTGCTATATTCTTGAAGTTTGAATAAAACTCAATAATATAATAATCCTTTTAATAGCACTTTTTGAAGTATGTGTCGTAGTTTTGTTTCAATATTTCTTCTTTCACCTTAATTTACCTTTTTTTGTTTGTTTTAATACCAACGGTCATGACTTTGGCTTAAGCGATTTATCAATGGTCGCAATGTTTGACATTTGGTTCAATCGACACGTCTGCCACCAGATTTTGATACCCACACCGTGAACCGTAGAAATGCACCCAATATTCAATGACCTTGTGATGGCGTGTACAATGGTAGCATCAATAGTGGCAGCTCACAAATTTGTCTCCTAACCTTCATATAGTGTCTTGACAACTAAATTTGGTGACTATCAAAGGTGACCTTTTATAGAGACCATGCACTATCTACAGATCGATAATCTTTCAAGAGTGCTGACCATTTAGTCTATGTGAAGATGTATTGGTACATCCTAGATTCACTTCTTCTTCAGTCTTCACGCTGATAACTATGTACAGCACCTCGTGTCACTCTCAAGTGGACTTGTTCATCACCGAGGCACGACAAACCATGGGGACGGATTCAGCTCAAATGAATGGCAGTTTACATTATTTTGACTTTTCTTCTTTTTCTCCAGCAAACAGTTCTGCTATTTACAAATATATATGCTGGCGGAAATGAGCTAATAGCAGACTTCTTATGATACCAGAACAATCTTGTTTGTTGATGGTTCTTATTTGTCTGCAAATATTATCTTCTGTTTTGTTTCTTCTTTTTTGGTTTCCAGCAGCCCATGTTTCCTCTATGTCTAGAGAAAACAAACCTAAAGGCCGATTTGTGATCAAAGACCCGGAATCAGAGAAACTCTGAAAATTGTGCGCAGCCAAACGCCAGAATTAATGGGTGTGCCCTGGAAGAGACTCTGATACTAATGTAATGAACAATAATTCATTTACAGGAAAATATCCAACACAAGATGTATAACATAAAAACCGTAAGGATAAATAAATATATAACCAATAATGAATCTGTGATTGATCACAATGGTCTGCTACGTTGTGTATAAATATAAATTGAATGGTCACATACATCAGTAGATATGTGACCTCGGTTGCTGTTGTTGTTGTTAATAGTTATTGGTGTATTTATGTTTTTTACACCCTCATGTAGGAAGGCGCATTTCCCTATATAGAATTAGGGTATGATTCAGTCAAGTAGGGTGCACTAGTAGACATGTTTTATGCATTGTAATCACAGCTTTCTTCTTCTATAAAATAAGGCAGAGCGAGCAAGTGAATCACCTTCAGTTTTGAGCAAGTTTGCTTTCGAGTTGCAATTTTCTCAAGTCTAATAGAAAATCAGTAAGTCTGCTCCAAAATTTGTGCTCGCTGTCATAATTTTCTGTAGCTGTTAGAAATTCCAGGTCTCTCTTTTATGTAGATTTGGAGATAGATATTTTGTTCTGATTTTTCGTAATAGGTTGCCTCTGAACTATTGAATACACAGACCAAATTTTGTTCGTCTAAACAACCTGCTGTTTTGAGAGTAGGTTAGGCATTTTCTGATCTGTAGTTCTAGTGTTTATTATTCATTGAAATCACATATCTGCATATCCTTAAGTAAAAATTTAAGGAGGTTGGCACAGAACAGACAAGGATTGCCTAAGAGGCAGAAAAGAGTTCAGAAGACACATTCAGAACATTTATAGACAGGGGAAATGGAAGTAGCAAGCGAAAAGAAAACAGCAATATTATACCGAGCAGTTCAAACCTGAATGTAAAATAAAAGTTCAAGAATAGTTGACAGTGAACATGCCATGGAAAGATCCCCATATGGGGTGCTAGGAATGTGTGGCCGGGGGGGAGGACGTGACAAGACGTGTAGCGAGTTGAAGGATATGATAGGTGTGTGTGGATGGGATGGAAAGGAGAGGGTGAGGGGATACGAGCTATAACATCTCGATCCTGCCACACCAGAGTTCTCCATGAACAAACGTTCGAGCAATCATTACATTAAACGGGCAGGACCTCCAATAATTCAAGCTATTATGGGTCAAATTGGCTCTGAAACTGGGCATAATACTTATTTGGAGAGTGAATGCAAGATGGGCATTTATATGTGCAGCTGGTAATTCACTGTCAGCTCTGGGAACTGGCATTTCACGCCAAGACTTGGCACTCAACCCTGTGAATCAAAAGTGGTGCTGGGTATTCACAGTTGGCTCTGGGTACTGGCATTGGGCTTCGGACATGGTAGAATTGGCTGGATATTCCAAAGGTTTGTCACGAACAGTGGCAGTTAATGCAATTGAGGCTCAGCAGCGCACGCGGAGGAGCCAACCCCACAAGTTTAAGGAGCCTGAGGAACCAGAGTCTGCGGCAAAGGAGGCAGGGCCATCGTGGGCTAAGCAGAAGGTTCCCCCCACGATGGCTTCAGCAGCAGCTTACCAGAGGAGATTTTCAGCAACAATGAAAAAAGATGTTCAGGAATTGGAGAAAAGGTTAGGATGAAAAGGGGTTATACTTCCAGCACCAGAATTAATGAGGAACTTACCCCACGTCTCCCCGAAAAACCGTGGATCTCTATTGGCCTAGTAAAGAATTCATAGCCTGTGCCATGGAAAACAATGGGAATCAGAACAATGAGCTTCTCAAAAAGCTGGACCAATTGGATAGCAAGTTTGAGAAAATCATCACACCATCTAGGGCTCTAACGCTGGTAGTGGGGACACACAGGTAGCCGGGGAAAGGGAAAAGGCAAGGGAAGGCAAACATGAAGATGGGAGAACAGCAACAAAAATGAAATAGGTTGTTGCTCTGGCAGCAACATCTAAGGGCGAAACTCTAGTCTTAAAGGGGGAGGTCATTCTATCAATGTTCATTGATATGGAATCCTACTCTGAAGATTAAGCTTCAGTTCTCCCAGGGCTTTTTATTTTCGTTGTTTTCCTGGTTCTAGTTGTTATTCTAGATAAAACCCTCCCAGGTCTTCTGTGTATGTCTAGGTCTAGGATTTTAATTTTCAATTTACAGTAGATATGCAATCCCCTGATGAGGGAGAGACAGATCACCAAACAATTGCTCATATTTTTTGATGACTGTAGGATAGCTTCCTCCGGGGACTGCCTACAGTCTGGCCTGCATGTACTGTCTCTTGTACATATTTAATAGATAATTAGCTACCTTACAAAAAAAGCATGCCAGGAAAAGATAAACAAACTTTGGCTCAAATAAGACAAGTTCCCATAGATTGAGATGCAAAACAGGGAGGCGATAGGAGGCTACATAATATTGGGAACACAGGACAAGCCAAATATGTAGTTCATAGGAGGTTGAGACAGTTCTATAGGGAGCTTGCTGGATGGAGCTCTTTTGGGATAATTGATCAGAGGGCTTTCGAAAGAGGGCCACCAAATGATGCACCACAGGAAAAGATCTTTAGACTGACCAGCATCCCATTGACGGTACATATGCATACCCCATCAACACAGAGTAAGACCTAGGAATCTTATCAAGTCTATGTCTGTCCTATTTGATTGTACTTCATTTATAACTAGACATCATTCCTTCTTTTCAAATATTAGCAATATAATGATGTAATCCCCCTCCCGAATACCAATTGGTCTTGTGGACATTATTAAAAATTCTATTTATTCTCACACACACACTAGTAAAAACAATGTCAAGCAACTGACACAATACTCTAGCATGTTGGACTACAATATTGCAATGTTATACATATGCAATTTTATTTTTCAGTTGTAAAGGCTCATTGGGTTATATGACCATGTGTCAAGTAGTGAGAATGATACTCAAGTCATCCAGGATAAGTTCATTCACAATAGAAGCAGGGCATAATTAAATAGATCAAAATTGGGTTTTAGGGTAGTTTTAGGGTTTTCTTTTTGTATTTAATTATATTTTTGGTTTATTTGGGTGTGTTGATGTGTTAGCATTGGACAGGTACTTCCACATAGGCTCGGTTCACGATAGAAGCAGGGCATAATTAAATAGATCAAAATTGGGTTTTAGGGTAGTTTTAGGGTTTTCTTTTTGTATTTAATTATATTTTTGGTTTATTTGGGTGTGTTGATGTTTTAGCATTGGACAAGTACTTCCACATAGGCTCGGTGTCTAGCATGTGTAAGTCGTCCTTGTAACCTCTCAGAACCTCTTACGAAGTTCACTTTATGAGTTAATAATTAAAGTGAATGACCTTTTAGATTAATGTGAGATTAATTAAGTTAAATGTCTAAGTTTGTTGGCATTAGTAACTTAAGTGAGTTTTGATTAAATCCTAGCCATTAGATCTAAGTGAACATGATATTAGATCTCAATCGTTTATCACTTTCGAGGAGATCTAGGGTTTTGGATTTAGGGTTAACTCAATGTAATAAGAGGCAGCCTAGGTGAGAGGATGAGAGACACTGAGTGGACAATGAGGAGATCTCAGTGAGTGGGTGAAGAACAATTCATCCAAGTGTGTCCAAGTGCAAGTGGGCAGGGCTAAGGAAAGAACCAAAAGGGCAGCAAGGGAGATAGTAGCCAGGTGGGCTAGGCTAGGTGTTCCATTGTATTTTCCTCTAATGGGCCATTATCCCAGAACGGGAGCCCAAGGATATTATTAATAAAATCAAACTCGGATCTTGTTTTCCCTTCAGGGTTTATCCAGGGGTGTTTACCCAGAAATATCTTGTGCAATGTGTATGGTTTCAGTTTTATGCTTCCGCTAATGTTTGACTAAATAACCTAGCTGTGCTTTTAATTAATAAAGTGATTTTATTCAAAATTATTAATTGAGTGTTTGGTTAAAGAAATTAACATGGTATCAGAGCTTGGTCTCTGAGGAAGCCAGATTTCCACAGGCAATATTATTTGCAGTGCAGAGAATTTTAAAAATACTGCAAGACTGCAGGTAAGGCAAAACCCAATACTAAAAATTAAAATTAAAAAAAAAAAAAAGGAGAAATGTACTGTCGTACGGCCGTCGTATCAGTGGTACGATCCCTACAGCATACAAATTCGCTGAATAAGCTACAGATCGAATTGTTGGGAGAGATCCGCGTATGGATCATGTTGCTCCTGAGATAGCCGCAGCTGAGGAGAACGTAGGCAAGACTGCAATAGTTGGCTTTTTTGGGATGTGAGGATGCGACAAGGTGATAGTCCCTGAGAATCTGTGTGGAGCGTGGACAGAAGGCGGTTGCAGGAGAATGTGGTTGCTGTGAGGAACAGTGGTCAGTTGGACGTAAGCAGTAAGAGTTGCTAGCGTGGGATAGACCAGGCCACATGCATGTGGATCGTTGTTGAGGTCAAACGTTGGAGGTAGTGGTTGATCGCAAGGAGCAGTGGCACGAACTGTTGGAGGTCCAGTCGTGGCAAGGAGGGACTGGCGGGGTATGTGCAGTAGAGGAGACTGCGTGCATGGGAAGTCGAGCAGGCAGCTTAGAGAGCAAAGGGAGAAGAAAGGGGCAGTTGTTGCAACAGCCGCCAGCCAATGCTAGGGCAGTCGCCACAGCAGTCATGCTGACGGTAGAGCACGTGGAGGATGGGCACCGAGTGGTGGAGGCAGCCAACAGATGTGGGTGCAGCAACAAGTAGCCGCCAGCTAAAGGGTAGTCGCATGGGTGGCAGAGGCCGCCAACCAACAAAGGAACAGCCACCGAGTAGTTAGCAACCACCAAATAGGACCACAAAGACACCCATCTACAGACCGTAGGGGTCACAAAGGTCCGCGCAGTGGGCAGTTACCTGAGCAGCAAACAGAAGTAGTCAGGCAGCGCCTACAAAGGACTCAGGCAGTTGCAGAAGGATGTGGGCAGCTTCGAGTAGGGGTCCAGGCAGCGGGCAACAGGTCCAAGCAGCTGATTTTGAGTTTTTCTGCAAATTGGGAAAATGGCTACATATAGTTTGTGGTTCGAGGATAGGTTGGACGTGATTTCCAACTACAGTCTGTGGAAGGAGAGGATCAAGTTGGTGTTTATGGAGAAGGACATTTAGGAGTTTGCAAACTCCATTGTGGTCCCACCAACAAATCCAAAAGATCTAGCCGTCCATAAACAAAGGGACGTGAAAGCTAGGAGAATAATTCTAGACCGAGTGAAGGATCACTTCATCCCTCATTTATCACGTTGACGACTTATCTCACCCAGTTCTGACAAGTTCGAGATGAACTGGCTGCAACCGGGGAAGAAGTGGATGATTCAGAGTTGGTGAGGACGACACTTAAAGGCTTCACAAAGGAGTGGACACCGTTCATCAAAGGGGTTGTGGCACAAGAGAAGCTCCTTGATTAGTCAAGGTTGTGGGATGACTTCGTTCAGGAGGA
>SNQJ01S0036494.1:13771-40128 GCA_010110895.2 Picea sitchensis
TTTATTCTGTTCCTTCTAAAACCGAGTCTGAATATTTGTTTTTCATGGTTCAATACTGGTTTAATGTATGAAAATAGCTATCCACGTGGACACACAGGCCAATTTTGCATTAACTTGAATGAGAACATGTACTTCTATTTTTCAGCCTGAATGTAACTCAAGTCAATATAGCACCTAGGATTCTAATCTTTATGAAAAATTGTTAATATTCTTCTTATAAGTATAATATGCCATGCTGCCTGCTAAGCTTACATGCAAGAAGTTCTACATTGAAAGGCGTAAGTCATCATGCTTCTACAAATCTGATTGCATTCAACCATAATAGTTTTATAATTTGTTTTGTTATAGGGCCTGTTTCACATAGGAAGATTATTTGAAATAAGTTTTAGATTCATTTGCTATTAAGGTCAGGGAGAAAACGTTACTAAAAGTTGCAGTGTTTGACAGTATCTTAAAGCACTTGGCTTCCAAGACATTTGGATCCAGATTTGCTCAATTCAATATTTCTAAATAAATGGTGTAGTCTAAACGTTTTATGTTTTTGATTTTTTTTTCTGTAACTATCATCAAATTCTAGCAACATGATTGTTGGCAAAATCACAATTTTACAGTAATCAAACTGTGTTTTTGAATGTTTAAATTAATTCAAAGCCCTAAAAAACCTCAAGGCACCTGTTATCTGCAATCTTAATCACTGAAATCTGCAATTCCAACTATTTTTCTAAATTTCTAACCAGATTTTGAATAAAACCTGCCAAAAAAAAACCTGGAAAAAAGTAAAAACTTAAAACATTTAAACTAAGTACAAATAAATTAAATTAGACTAACCTAGCTGTAAAATTTTAATTAAATGGTCAAGTACTTCAAAAATTGCAAAAAAATGACGTTATGGTCATTTAATTTTACTTTAACATAATCCTGAATTCTCAGTGGGGAATGAAATCCATACAGAACTCTAAGCAACTTTAAAGTAAAAAAGATACCAAAAGCTGCCTCATTACAAATGTTAGTCCCATGTTAAGGGATGCTGGTTAATTGAAACGAGTTTTAGATTCATTTGTTGTTAAGGTTAGTGAAAAAACGGGACTAAAAGTTGCAATTTTGACAGTATTTTAAAGCGCTCGGGTTCCAAGAAATTTGGAGCAGTTTTGCGCTATATCTCGAAATAAATTAAACAATTGTCATGTACTTCAAAAGAAAATTAAAAAAAGACATTGTATTCAAATTAAATTTAAGTTCAACATAATCTTGTATCCTAAGTAGGGCATCAAATCCATAGTACCCAGACCAACCTCAAAGAAAAAAGGAAGGATACTGAAAACTCTCTCATTACAAATGTTAGGAATATATGTTGGTTAATTGAAATAAGTTTTAAATTCATTTGATGTCAAGGTCAGTGAAAAAAGTGTAATGTTTCCAAGCCAATTTTTTTCGTTTGGAACACTAACTGATCACTAATTATCTTATGTTTGTGTGTTTACTTGCAGGTTGACTTCTTAAGTTCGGCCTTAGGGTTTATATTCAGTTATCAAGCATAGATCTGAAGATATAATCCATGGAAATACAAGATATGACCATTAACACAAGACATGGACCCAAATAGCATAGATCTGACCTTTATTGATAAAATAAGCAAAAACCTGATACAATGAGGATGCAGATCTGGAATAACATCATATAGATCCAATAAATAAGATATGAGCTGCTACAAAATTCTCCCGATAAGAAGATACTAGCCTTCAAAGGTTGAATACAAGATCAAGACCAATATAGAAGAACCAGGGTGAAGTCCAAACCACCCTGGCTGATGCAATGTCCCCCTGAAAAGCTGAGAAGACCCAATGTTTCGGCATAGCTGAAGGAAGCCTCCAAATAGCATCAAACTCCATAGAATGATAGATTGGGGCAAGTAGAATCCCTCCTTGAAGTCTCAAGCCAAGATGCCAAGATCTGCTCCTCCAAACTGCTAAATCCTCAATCAAGATTGTGCCCTCCTGAATACTACCAAGCTCAATATTTCGGCCCTGATGAGAGAGGCCTCCAAATTCCTTGAAACTCCCTAGAAAGATAGATCGGGACATTGCAAGTCACTAGGTGAATTCTCAGGGTCAGATATGAAGTATAACCCCTCCAAACTGAGTAGATTTGAATCACAGTAGTGCCCTCTTTCTCTCCAAAACGTGCCAATGCTCTAGGAAATCAATCTGCAAGAGTAACCCTCTCAAAATGTACTAGATCTGATGATTGAGGCCCTGCAAGAAAAACCGAAGCGGTAGAATATCCAAAAGCCCTACCAATCTCCTGGATCGAGCTTCCCTTCAATGACTGGTGCACCCCCCTGCTGAAATCCCTCAAGGGTACGGCCTGTAGATGCCCTGGATGAGTAATGAAGACTATGAATGATGTAGAATGGTGTGGGTGGAGTATTTCATCCCTAAGACCAAGCTTGGAACAAGGTAGGTGGAATCTTTCACCACCAAATTGTTCTCCAGGGTTTGTATTCTCAAAACCCTCAAAACTGTGTGCTCAAGAGACCAAAGCAATATTCCAATAATAATCCAAGATGAGTGAGAGGTTCAAGTCCTTCTATTCCTCTGTTGAGTTAAGTTAACCCTTAGGTTCAACTCCTAACTCAACCTCAAGCGTTCTAATCTTCCAGTGAGTTACTTTTTACCTTTCCAAGTCAACTTCAAATTATAACATTGAGTTTAGATGACTTTTCCCCATGCTGTATGAGACTATATTCTAGTGGGGATGACTAGACTACTGAGTCTCTCCAAACCTCTTCATCAAGAGGTGGAGGACATTACAAAAGGTGACTAAAAGTTGGCAATGTTTCACCTCATAACATTAACATCATTACAGAGTTTTCACCTTGGAACATTAACACCATTGACCATTTCTATTTCTATATAAAACGTTTATTATTTTTTCCTTCCAGTTTACTGAGTTTTCACCTCAAGACCCAACCTCTGTAAATAAAGATATCCGAAGTCATTGATTTTTTAATTTTCCATAAACAAACAGAATGTTCAAGCTCTTGTAAGAAGGGTTTAACTTGAACCAGAACCATATGCTTCATAAAATGGATGCATCATTCATTCCTTTTTATATGGAATTGGGATCCTTGTTCACCATGATAACCACGTCATTAATCATTTTTTATTCCTATATAATGTTATTGTGTTTTATTTTTTTATTCAATGTTTGCGAAGTTTAGACCTACAGACATTTTAGACTTGTGACCTCCATACTTCCATATGTTTTGAAATCAATTAATTGTTAAGAATAAAAAGATATGCATAGGTACCTTGCTGAACAACCTTTAGTCTTGGGTAGGGGGTAAAAAGGGCTAGACGACAAGGTTCAGGTAGGCTAAAAATCCCTCCCGTCCCTATATGGTAGGCACCATCCACAAGTTCATTCGACTAACACCCTTCTGTAATGAAATTATACCAGAAAACAGGGAGGATGGAACAACTTCTGCACCTCTGAATTCGCTCGCTCGTAGTCAAAATGTTAGGTGTACCTCCATCGATCAATGAACACATTGCCTCGTTGATGGAAGAGAATAGATCATGCTGTTCTGTTTGGTTTAATCCGGTCAAATATATGGTAGTGGTGTGTCTGGTTCCTTGGTGACCATTCATATGTGTACTCTCTGGTGCCTTTACTATTGGTACACAACTTAAGGATAAATCGACCCTTTCCAACCAGCAGGAAGAGGAATGGGATCAAAACCCATCAACCAAATCAACCTTTCATGGATTAACAGGAAACCTTTTATCAACCTTTCATGGATTAACAAGAAACCTTTTATCAGTTTCCCTGACGCCTGTTTTGATTAAGGAAAAGATTTCGATTTTGGTCTTATTGTGTGATTTGTGATGGGTTCTCGCAATATATGAAGCAGTTTTGGATTTCTCATGCTTTCGTTGAACATACATTTTTTTTCTACTTGTCAAGTTGTTTTGGCATGTACTCAATGTTTAGCAGAATTGTTGAGAAGAATTGAATTTCTTTCAAACTTGACAAGGATAATTCGTGCGACTTAAAATAATTCACGAGCCCACAAATGTTCAAATATGTCGTGTGTCGCATCATTAAAATCTTTGTGTAAATAGAAGATTTTGGTCGGCGCACAACTGAAGTTCTTTCAAACGCAGTAAATCAGTGTGGAACATTTTGTGCTTAAGTTATGACATACGACAATGTAACCAAACATCACAATATAGAACTTTTTCTTAAGTTCTGACATACGACGGGTTTTAAATGTTGGGATGCGATAAACTCATGTGAAATTTGGAATTTACATTATAACTACACATCGCATTATAGAATTTTTTGTTTAAATGTTGAGATGTGATACCCTATTGATGCACATGCAAAAAGGCGTTGGAAAGTTGGGAATCTCGTGATATGGTTGGAGCGATTCGGAAATAAACCTCAAAGCACATGTGACTTCCCAGTCTGACTTTTAATTGCAAACCATTATTAAAATGGATAATTTTTTATGATCTTTGAGATTAATAAAGGCGTTTGATATGGAGCACTGAACTCACTTTGTCTTTGGTCAAACTTGACAAAGGAAAAATTGCAAAAAACTAAGTTTGTATTGTTTAAATAGCAGAGCAAATTTAGAATATGAGAATTAATTTAAAATTTCAGACTTCACAAGCAAGCATTGAAATTGCAAATATACATTCATTGATAGTGACTGACGTGGAGAGGGAACACCTTTCATTACCCCAATAATTGTATACCTTCATATACCTTGTGTTATCTCTCTGTAATTTCCTTGGCTGAAAGGAAAAAGACACAAGAGTAACCTCAAAACCAACTTGGGGCTGGAAGATAGCCCTTCCAACCAGAGAGGGCTCTCTCTCTTCAAATCAATCACTGAAATGATTGATTTGGTTAAACTCAAAGGCTATATCTCTAGATAAAATTAATTTATAGGGTTGGTGGCAATATGGGCAGAAAGTATATTGGGCTATGGAGTCACTAAAGTCAGAAATCAATGAAGAGCTTGTTGGATACCTGGTAGATTTAAGAAATGACTGAACAAAGGCAAGACAAAAAGTAATATTCTAAGACAAATAAATTTGTTTTAGACAACAGGTTACAGAGAAAACAATAATCCCTCAAGGCATCTAACAAGGATGAATCTTAAGGAAATTATAGTAGAAATACAACTCAAACTACATGCAACAGAGCATCTGATAAAGATGAGTTCTGATACATATATTTCACATCAACACAAAGAAGAAACCGTACAATGTCAAGTACAAGACATGAAAGAAAAGACTGAAAAATCACATGGAAAAAATATCACAATCATATGTATCTCTGTGGTCAAAACTCAAGGACTTCTGATCTAACAATTTTCATTAACAACAGAGAAATATTACAATATGTTCAATAGTATTCCCTTACACACTTGCCAACCCTTTTGTTCTTATGGTTGCATGAATATATACAAAAACATATGTCTATAGTATCAAATTCAGATCCAACTATGATCCTACAACAGTGCTAACTGTTGCACATAATCAACATGAAATCTTTAACGAACTGCTAAAAACAAGGATTTGACTTGGACTCATTTAATTAAACTATAACGACTTTGATATGACAATAAATGAAACCCAAAATCAAAATTTCCACATTTGATATCCGTTGGAGATGAGCTGGCACACTTGTCGAACCATTCAAGTTGAGTTGGAGGTGTTTTGGTAATTTTGTCACTGTTGCGCAACCACCACCTACAGGAAAAATGCAACAGAGTTTGTGAAAGAATAGGTTGTCTGTCATCTTATGTTTACTTTCGATCTTTGATTGATAGTTGATGTTGTCTGAAGGTGATTTCAATCATATGAAGATGATGTGGTTCCTTATATCTCTTTAGTATTTCTTTAAATTTCCTTTTGTTTCCCAAATCATCAAATACTAACATACATTAAATTGTAAATATGAGCCCAAAATTTCCTCTGACTGATGAAACTGCTCATCATTGCTGCATATTCAATTTTCTCTAATTTACCATCCTTATGATAACACTTGAGTAAGAAATTACAGCCAAACCTCTTCTTGTTGCTTTGAAAATTAGACTGTCATAGTTGTGCAGCAAAGTCACTGCACAACTGTAGTTCTGTGTTTTTAAGACAAAAATACTCCAACGTAGGTAGAAAAAAAATATCACCACCAGTAATAATGCCTCTTTGATAGAATAATGTTCTTATATATGAGAGCCTTTCCAAAAATAAGTCAAAATGGAAAAATGACAAAAATCTTTCAACCAAGTTTTAGTGGTTTAGTTCTCTATTGCTTCAGCTAGCAAGTCAAGTTTTTCCTTCTTTCCAATCTCCACCTGCTGCAAGATTTGCTTGAGGGTCTTGTTCTCCTTCCTCAAAATGATATTTTGCTGATAAAAACTCTTCAACTGTCTGTGTAATGGAAGTTTTCTTCTCACCATTGATGTAGCATTGTCTATTGCAGGTCCACAGTCTCTTAGGTGTTTTGTGAACTTTATCTTGAATTTTCTATCTCTCTATCTGAGTTGAACTATCACATCTTGTGCTTCTCTGAGTTGTTTGTTTAGCCTCTTGAAAGTGTGCTTTCCTTCATCATCTTTCTTTTATGTTGGTTGATTATGTGCTAGAATTTCCTCTTGATGTTGCAACTTTCTAGTTGAGGACCTTGTTAAAGGCATACTAGACTTTGGAATCTCCTTTACCTCTGGAGTTTGTTCTACTGTTTTCCCTTTACTCCTTATTTCGCAACCAGTTGGAGTTGATAGTGCTGACCTTTCTTCTATCACATAGGTATATTTCCTGACAGCCCCTTCTAGAGAATTATTCTTCAATTCTCTATTTTCATGCTGCAACTGTGCTATGGCAAAGTAAGTCTTCTTCAATTGTTCTTGCAACTCAATAATTGAAGTGTCTTTGTCATCTGAGAGAGTTGGTTGTATGAAGGATTCTGGAATCTCAGTAGTTTCCTGTGATGTATGTATAACATGCATTCTCTTTGTTGCAGACCTGGTGAGTGGTTTTCTAGGAGCTTCAATCACTTCTGGAGAGAATTGGAGTTTGTTCCCTTTCTTCTTAGTATGTTGACTTACTATAGGATATTCAGTCTCTTTTTCCATTTTCTTAATAAAACTCTCAGGGATTGATGTGCCAGTTTTTCTATTGATGAGGGCGTATTTATCAAGCTTTGTGGGTTGCCTAGGGAATCTACTTATATGCTTAATGAAATTAGAAAAGTCTCCCAGTCTTGATTTCTCTTTCTCAGTTCTTCTAATACTAATAGTTTGATCAAATAAAAATGGAAGAGGCTAGCATCTCCTTGCTCTTTCCTTAGTTGTACTCTGTCATCCATCTTTCCTCGACTTCTAAAAAGGTAATATGGTATATTCAAGGGCTTCTTACCAGTGAAGTGAATTAAGAGTCTGATATGGTAATGGTAAACCCTAGTAAATCTCCCTTCACATGTAAAAAACCTTTGGATTACCCTCAAAAAATCACTATGTTTTTCCAATAAAATCTCTCTAGGTGTGGTGGCTCCAAATTTAGTTATTTTAAATTCAGGATTTAGAAAATCATGATAGTAAGATAGATCTAACTGCATACCTTTGAACCATTGTTCTTCATGAGCAGGGATTTATGTTGCAGCAACAATGTTATCTTCAGAAACCTGCAACTGGATGTTTCCCACCCTAACCTTAGTGTCATCAAAATTCTCTGCAAACTCCCTCGCCACATGTCTGTTGTACCCCTAAAGTTTTTAACAAAACCTGATGCAACCCACTTGTTCAAAGGATGCTCTGATTGTTGGGTCTGCATTTACCAAATTTAAACCCTTTGGCTCAAACCTCATGATATCACCACCCTTTACATTCTTTCTTCTACATTCTTGAGTTGTCATGATGTTGGTATATGTCAACCCTGTGTGAATCTTAACCGTGTCTAGCGATGATTAGAACATGTGCACAACAATAGGTTTCCATTTTCAACTTGTTGTATCAAGTTAACACTTCAAATTTTGATACTCTGGATCCCATGCGCAAAAAATGAGAGCAACATGCTCTACGTAGTAATGAAAAAAACAACCTCTGTGCAGTAATGAAAACATCAACCTTTGCATAGTGCACAACAACAAACATAGCAGGGACTTGTGCACAACAAATGAGAGCAACGTCCTCTATGAAACAAGCTTGGCCGAGAGGTTTTGAAGTCATGGATAAGAGAAACGATTCTTGATGCTTCCTTTACCTGGAGGAAGGAAAATTTTGAAATATAACTTCAATTTAAATCATGAATTATTACCATCATACCTCGTCGTACCTCAATATGCAGCATTAGGACGTTGTGCAGCAACTCGCGCTGCGCAATGGTTTTCTTGATGATGTCACATGTCCTTGATAGATTTGATTTCATGAAATTGTTAGAACTTTGACAACACTGACTCTGAATGACTTGAATCAACATCATGATCCTTCATAATGACCTTTTAGTGACATGAAAACCCACATCTTGGCACAAAAAACCATAAGTTACATGGTTAAAAAAGGAAACCCTTCCCATGACAAACAAACCTATGACTCATGATTTAAGAAACAATCATACAATGTTCTTATTTAACACAAGACATGACTTTATCCTATAATCTTATTCAAAACCTAACAACCTATTTATAAGACACGAAGATAGGCTCCAATGGGGATGGCATCCTCCCTATGAGGTGCCAAAGAACATATAGACTAGTAGCCTTATCCATTGTGCTCCTTATTTGCTACTAAAATGACTCAAACTGACTTGATATTTTATGTACAAACACACTTGTCATTATTCATCAGACGTTAAGGCCTTCTCTTTGGGCTTCAAATTTTGTTGAGTAGTACCCAAAATGAAAAATAATAAATAAATGGATATTTACAATGAAGTGAAAAAATGAAATGCTTTAAGTAAAATAGTGCTTGAGAAACATGCCATTAACATGTCCTCCACTGATGTATTCTCCATTCATCTCTTGTAATAGGAATGCATTATTTCCATGATATGCTACAACTTTGTATGGCCCCTTCCAAATATTTTCAAATTTAGAATGTTTACCCTTGTCTTCATTTCTTGCATCCCATTTTAAAACCAAATCATTGATCTGAAAGTCATCAACCTTAGTTCTCCTGTCAAAACAATTCTTCATTTTGTCTTGATATAGTTGAACATTATTAAGAACCTCTTCTCTCATTTGATGAACATGAACTAACTAACTTATTCTTCTCTGAACATGGTTTGGTTCAACATCTACTTCTTGCAACAACTTCATGACTGGTAGTCCAACAAAAGTAGGAAAACCTGCCTCTGTACCATAAACAAACTAAAATGGAGATGTGCCAATAGACTTCTTTGTACTCACTCTGTCTGCCCAAAGTGAAAAAATCAGTTTCTTGTGCCAAGATTTCTTGTTCTCCTGTAGTAACATTTTGATGATCATTATCAAACTCTTATTAGATGATTCGGCCAAACCATTACTTTGTGGGTAATAGGTTGTTGAGTGACTGAGTGTGATACCATAATTAGTGCAGAATTCAACTAGTTTCTTAGACTTAAAAGCAACAGTGTTATCCGTAATAATCCTTCTTGGACAACCAAACCTTGAGAGTATATTGTTTTCCATAAATTGTATGATGACTGAATTAGTGGCTTGACGGGTAGGTACAAATTCTATCCATTTTGTGAAATAATTTGTGGTTGTTAAAATCCATCTGTGTTGAGCCGAATATGAAGGATGTACTTCCCCTATGAAATCCAAACCCCATTGTTGGAAAGGGGCTTCTATAGAAACAAGTTTCAGTGGTAAAGGAAACAATTTTCTTTTTGCTTCAAAAATCTTACATTCGTGACAAGTAGAAACGTTTTTATATACATCAACAAATATGGTAGGCCAATAGAAACCTGATCTTAGAATTTTATTAACTGTTGTTTTCCAGTAATGATGACATCCATAGTCACCTTCATGGAACTATTTCATGGTTTGTTGAGCTTCAACTTCTGTAAGACATTTCAATAATACTCCACCCGGGTCTTTCCAATAGAGGGAATCATTAAGCATGAAAAACTTTATTTCCTTTTGCTTCAAAAATCTGGCTTTAGTTTTTGACAATTCAGGAGGGGCCTACAAATTTTGTAAAACAAAGATGATGTCACTGTACCAAGATGAATCCAAAAATTTATGGCTTATCTGAGGAGAGGTTTCTTCTTCTATATCTTGTGAGAGATCATAAATAAAATTTACTCCCAATAACTCAAAATTAGATTGAGTCATCATTTGAGTAAGACCTTGTCCTTTGATTAATTTCATAGGCTTAATTTCCACATCATATTCTAACAAGGTTGCAATCCACTTACCTCTCTTTCCCTCAGGATCAGGTTGAGTCAAGATAACCTTCAAAACACTATTGGGAACATATGCAAGGACATGAGAATGTAAAACATACATCCTGAATTCTTTCAAAGCCTTAACTAAAGCATAGGTCTGTTTCTCCATAATATTGTACTTAAGAGTTGAATCTCTTAAATACCTACTGGAAAAAGAAATAGGTTGCTCTTGGTTCTGATCATTTTTCTACATTAATACTCCTTCTATAGTGTGTTCTGAGGCAAAGGAGAAAACAATAAAATCCTTTGAAAAATCTGGGCCGATTAACATAGGAGCTTTGGTTAGGGCTTCCCTCACCTCTTCAAAAGAACGTTTTTCATTTGTTGTCCATTTTATTTCATTTCCTTTCCTCAACATGTTTGTGATATGCTTTATTATTTTAGAAAGGTTAGGGATAAACCTTCTTAAAAAATTTACCCTACCTAAAAAGGATTGTACCTCTTTTTTGCTCCTTGGAATACAAATTTTTTGTATTGCAACCACTCTGTTAGGATCAATTTTGATCCCATCTCTTGAAATTATGTGTCCCAACAGTTTACCTTCTTGCATAGAAAAATTTGATTTTTTTGGGTTGAGAGAGATCCCAAATTTTTTGCATTTCTCAAACACCTATTTCAAATGTTGCAAATGTTCACTGTCAGAATATGAATACACAATTATATCATCCAGGTAAATCACAATGAATTTATCTTTCTCCTCAGCGAATTCTATGTCCGTAGACCTCTAGAAAATTGCCCCTACATTCATGAGTCCGAAAGGCATCTTAGCATACATGAAAGTGCCCCTTGTGGTTGTAAATGCTACCTTCTCTTGGTCATCCAGGTGCACCATGATCTGGTTGTATCCAGAAAACCCATCCAACATTGACATTCTCTGGGAGCTTACACTCTTTTGTAGGATGTGATCCATTTTTGGCAAGGGATAATTGTCTTTAAGATAAACTCTATTCAAATTTCTAAAATCTATACAAAGCCTTATTTCTCCACTTTTCTTTCTGACAGGTACAAGGTTAGCCAGCCATTTGAATAATCTCAAAGAAACAATTATCTTGGCTTCAAATAACTTCCTTATTTCTTTCTCAATGAGTGTCAACAAGAGTTGATTTATTCTTCTCAATTTTTGTCTGAAAGGTTTATGATCTTCTTTAACTAGTATCGTATGCTAAATGATGCCTTTATCATAAACCTTTAGGTCTTCATAACTCCAAGCAAACACATCAGAAAATTGTCTCATTATTTCAAGATATTTCTCTTTGTTTTCAGAGGACAGGGACTTAGACAACTTGACAATTTTAGATTCTTTATCAATCCCTATATTAAATTCATCAACCTCACTTTCATTTGGACTTACCCTAGGATTTTTAGCCTCATCATTTTCATCAAACAATTTTTCAAGAGGCACAAGACCCTTTGGAATTGTATTGTTCTTTAGTTGAATAATCTCTCTTCCTACTATCTGATTCACATACCTATCTGAGACTGATACAAGATTTGCATTTTCGTCTTCATCATAAAAAAATTCTTCATCAATTTGGACATTTTCATACTCTTCTTTTGACTGCAAAAATATGATAATCTGTTTGTCATTTTCAAATACTTTCCAGTGTTTAACATTATCTGGGATAGATGGCCTGTGTTTTACTTCAATTTCATATTTCTTGTTGGGATAAATTGGAATTTTAAAAATTCTTGTTGATGTGGAAAGAACATCTGCAATCTGATTTTGTTCCTACGGTACCACTGAAATATTATATTCAGAGAAATATTCAAGCAAATCCAAGACAAGGTTCTTATATTCTCTCATTATAGGATGTTTAGTTTGATATGTTCCTTTAATTTGGTTGATTATAAGCTCAGAATCTCCATGCACATATATCTTCTTAGCCTAAAAATCCTTTAAAACCCCCAATCCTAAATAATAGCTTCATATTCGGCCATATTATTTGTGCAATCAAAAGCCAATTTATAAGAACACAGTTTTGAGGTAGTGTCAGGAGAAATGATGCAAACACCTTCCCTTACTCCTTCTTTGTTGATTGCTCCATAAAAATCCATATTCCAGACACCTTCATCCTCCTTGTTGTTTTGTCCTGAAACTGATCATGTTTGTTGATCCTTTGGAACAATTTGATCATCTTCCTCACAACACAAATAATTATAGAAAATAGAAGATCCAATGCCAGTCTCAATTGAATAATTAGGGTGATTGTTGGGTTTATCTTTGTTTCTCACCATGTATTTCAAATGAACCTCCCTATATAACCTTATGTCCTAAACAAAGACTGGCATTGTGGCATAGGACATGTCCATTTGCAAGGCACCCTTGAGTTTATCATCCCATGATCTTGATAGTAACATTATGAATTTGGGAGGAATATCTGCAACAAGTACATCCATTATCATAGTTTTTGATGGGATCTAAGTGAAGTAACAACAATATCCTTGATTAAACCCAAACATTTCACCTTTCTTGAATCAAAAGAAAACAAATCCTTTTATGGTCTAGTGATATCCAAACCCAACTCTTCCATGATCACCTTTGGCATCAGGTTGTGATATGCTTATGAATCTAACATTGCATTATGAATATTTAGGATGACATAGAAAGGAGGCACATCATCATCATTTTCACTTTCCTCAACCCGGGGACCAAATAAAATATCAGGATGGTCATCTTGTACACTAAGAGTGTATGAGGTCTTTTCCATTTTAAGCATCTTTACAATTTGACTTTTGTATTCCATATTTCTGATCATCTCATTAAAAGGTAAATAAATCTTAATCTTTTCCATTTCATTTTCAAAATTAAAGGAGGGTTGATATTTTTCTACTTCCTTTAGAATTGCTTCTCTTCTTACCTCTAGAACATCTCTAGGAGGATATTCTTTTTTTTTTGGAGGATCTTCTTTCTATTTGCCTTTATTTGATGTATCCTTCTTTGGAAAAACCTTTTCTTGATGACTAGAAGAGGGCATGTCATATCTAGGATCCTTTGGAGTACTTGTTGCAATCTTCTTATTCTTGAGGTTATATTGTTTTTGGAATTCCATGATGGCATTCTGATATCCTTTCATGTAATCCTCTTTCTCCTTTAATTCCTCATCTTGCATAAACATATTGTGTTCTTCTTTAGTTATGTAAACTTGTTCCCTTCTAGACCAAAACAATGAATATCTTCAGGAGGTTCCTCAAATAATTCTGCAACATAATTATTTTGGAAAGGAGCTCTAACTGGTCGATCAGTTGGAATCCTTTGTTCTCTATGTCTTATTTGAGGACCTGTAGGTCTCCTAAAGTTTTTATTTCTGGCTTGAAGTTAACGAGGCTTATCAGCCAATGACAATTTTTCCACCAATTTCTCCATAGTATTTACCATTAAGTCAATTTTTTCATCTAAATCTTGACAAGTAAAGGGTAGTGTTTCTTCTTTATCTTTCTTTCTATCAGATTCTATTTGGAGCTTGATCTTCCCTGATGCAACTAAATTCACTTCCACTTCAATTGCATCATTCATCATATCAATAAGAGAAGTGGACCTTCTTTCTCTTAATAACAAGGAAAATTCACTCTCGAATGCATCAACATAATAGAGTTGAGAAACTCCTTGGGGAGGATTTACTTGATCAAGAATGGAGTTATAGAACTTCATAAATTTGTTGGAAAACTATTGTACTTCTTAGCAAGGAGTCTCTTTAAATGGTTGTATTGTTTCAATAACTCTAAAGGTTTTTTCTTACTCCCCCATCTCCCAAGAAAAAGAGTTTCAAAATTTTCAAAGTTAGGAATGTTATTCATTGGGAGATCTTTAAACCATTTCCTAACTGCTCCTGAAAAAATTTGTGCAAATAAACTCACCTTAACATATTCATCATCTACTTCTTCAATATGTATGAAATCAATGAACCTATCTGAATGTTGTTTGGTTGTTACATCCCCTTCTGCATCAAACTGTATGATTCTTTGTGCATAATTTCGTGGTAGGTCATGAAGTGCAGCAGGGAGAACTAATGGGGAAAATCTTGTTGTCATGACTCTAGAAGGGGTTTGACTTTATTGTATGATCTCACTGGCAATTACTACAGCTTGGATAGGGACAACATGAATACAGGTTTGAAATTTTTTATTATTAAATAGAATTTCAGTCAAATCAGATTTTGACTTGGATCTAAACAAGGACTGCTCAAATTTAATATCAAATTCAAGGTCATCAATTATTTTTACTCCACCTTTAGGCAATGACAAAAATCTGTCCAGAAAAATACCTGATTGAGTTGATTTTTTGTTAATTTTGCACAGAATTCCTTTTGGGTTGTCAATGGCTTCTGGAGGATTTGGATCTGGATGATTCCTTGTGTATTTTCTTTGGGTAGCCAGGATTATGTAACAAACTTTATCTTTAGAAATTGATCTTCAAATTTGGAGTCTTCCGAGTGAAAATTCATCGAGAGTTGTATTTAGTTCACTGTCACTCTCAGGAACCAGTTTTAGAAATTTTTTGTCGTTTTTCCAGGGAAAATTTCACCTTCACTCCCCGACAACGACGCCAAAATGTTATCTCTCTATAATTTCCTTGGCTGAAAGGAAAAAGACACAAGAGTAACCTCAAAACCAACTTTGGGCTGGAATCTATCCCTTCCAACTAGAGAGGGATCTCTCTCTTCAAATCAATCACTGAAAGGATTGATTTGGTTAAACTCAAAGTCTATATCTCTAGATAAAATGAATTTATAGGGTTGGTGGCAATACAGGTAGAAAATATATTGGTCTATGGAGTCACTAAAGTTAGAAATCAATGAAGAGCTTGTTGGATACCTGGTAGATTTAAGAAATGACTAAATAAAGACAAGAAAAAAGGTAATATTCTAAGCCAAATGAATGTGTTTTAGATAATAGGTTACAGAGAAAACAATAATCCATCAAGGCATCTAACAAGGATTAATCTTAAGTAAATTATAGAAGAAATACAACTCAAACTACATGCAACAGAGCATTTGATAAAGATGATTTCTGATACATATATTTCACATCAACACAGAGACGAAACTGTACAATATCAAGTATAAGACATGAAAGCAAATACTGAGAAATCACATGCATAAAATATCACAATCACATGTATCTCTATGGTCAAAACTCAAGGACTTATGATCTAACAATTTTCATTAACAACAAAGAAATATTACAATATGTTCAATAATATTCCCTTACACACTTCCCAACCCTTTTATTTTCATGGCTGCATGAATATATACAAAACATATGTCTATAGTATCAAATTCAGATCCAACTATGATCCTACAATAGTGCTAACAGTTGCACATAATCAACATGAAATCTTTAACGAAGTACCAAAAAGGAGTTGACTTGGACTCGTTTAATTAAACTATAACGACTTTGATATGACAATAAATGAAACCCAAAATCGTGATTTCCACTTTTGATGTTTGTTGGAGATGAGCTAGCACACTTCTCAAACCATTCAAGATGAGTTGGAGGTGTTCTGGTCATTATGTCACTATTGCGCAGCAAGTTCGTTGTGCAATCACCACCTACAGGAAAATTGCAACAGAGTTTTCACATCAATAGGTTGTTTGTCATCTTGTGTTTACTTTTGATATTTGATTGATAGTCGACATTATCTGAAGGTGATTTAAATCACATGAATATGACATGGTTCCTTATAGCCATATGCACGAGGTCAAGTTGGAGGATCTCTTTGGAAAACAAGATGAAATGAGAGGCCATATGCTCGAGGTCGAGTTGAATTCCTTAGACTTGAGGAATTTTTATAACATCCAGGACTTCTTTACGAAGTTTAAGTCCCTCCTCCTTCATCTAAAGGGATGTGGAATAGACAAATTCACTCAACACATTTAGTTAATCATTTCTATCTTGTCAAAACTTGGTCTAGATCGTGTTGTTTTCATCTCATCATTCCATTAAAACATATTCACTTCAAGAACAACTTGGAAAATGTCGACATTGGATCAACTTATTGAAGCCCTCATGCATGAGCACGACAAGCTCATCAAAATGGAGATAATTAAGGGATCTAATGTAGATGCACTTTCTATGCATAAAATAAACAACACTTCCAATTCAAAGTACAAGAAGAAAAATAAGGGAAAGGTGCATACAGAGCCAAAGAAGGAAGGGTACTCCAAACCCTTCGATGGTTCCTCAAGATCTAGAGGTGGAAAAGGAAATAAAGGGAAGAACAAATGTGGTTACTACAAACATAACTATCATCCTAAATTGTCAAGTATGAAGAAAAATATTGATATGATGGCATAGATACTTCAGAAGAACAACCTTAGGGATTGCATTCTCGAAGCTACCAAGAACAAGTTAGAAGATCAAGCACTAGAAAAATAAGGTAACTCTCATGCATTGATTGTCGTTAACTCTTCTCCTGATGGATGGATCTTAGATTCAAGTGTATCCCATCATATGGTAGCAACACAAAATGTTTTATCTTCTATTTCTACATGCATAGGTCCTCCCATCTTCATCGAATATGATATCCTAGTTGAGGTCATTGGCCAATGGAAAGTAGAACTCCAACACAAAAGTTTTGATAGTTTCTTGAATGTTCCAAAAATATCTGTGAATCTTATCTATGTTGATCAAATAATGCATTCTAGTATAGGAAAAGGGGTGGATTTCACTCCTAATTCCATAACCATATAAGATATGAATGATAACTCCATTATTGTTGTTGGTGAGGTAAACCACCAATCTCGTTTGTATAATTTCAATAAGTTCATTGCTAAATTTGATTCTTCTTTACTACTAACGCATGATGATTATACTAGTAGATTATTGAATGAGAGATTCGACCATCTAAACTTCAAATACATGCAACAAATATGAAAAAAGGATATGGTCACAAACTTGCCCAACATACACTTTTCCAAAATAGTTTGTCAAGGATGTGCTCTTGGTAAATGTTATAGTCCAAAAATGCCACATCTATGCATCCAAGACATTGGCCCATCCATTTGCATACTTTTCCAAACATATTGTTGAGGTTTCCTTCTAAAAACCATTTTTTGGATAGTTTATGTGCCCTGCTACATTAATATCCTACGTACACATGCGAGATGCATGCTAGTTATCCAACATACATATGATTGTTGCATGCTAGTTAACCCACATTTACCTCCAAAATTTGAAAAAAAACATATAATTACATGTATTTCGGTCAAGTTTATGGGCTATGGAGGGTTTCCTAACCATTTTACCCCTTGTATCCCATCCCCAAACCGAATAACCATCTTTTTCTCATATAAAAAGAGGTCTTGTGTGTTGGAGTTACTTCACACACACCTAGGATTTATTTTTCCTAAAGTTTTTCCTATGTTTATTAGTCATTATTAAGTCTCCTATATTTTAGGAATAATATTCCTCTAGGGAGAATATTCTCTTCAGTTTTCACTTCAGTTTGATTAGTTGAGTGGAGTCTAGATGCTACATTGGTATTGTCACCATGTAACATTGGGATCTTCACCAGCTAATGCCCATTTTCCTTGGGATCATCACCAGACTAGCGCATTACTCATGATTCCCTGATGTCCTCCTCACTTCACTCTGTTTCAGTCAATTAACTGAAGATTGATAGACTAGTTAACTCAGCTAGGTGGCAGTTCACTCCCGTAACTGCCTGAGACACTAGAATAGGTGGCAGTTTACTCCCATAACTGCTGGTGTGTGTCCAGATCACTCTAGACCACCACTATGGCACATTGACTTCTCCTCCAGTGTGCATTGGTTGAGTTATACATAGTATTTCATGTGCAAATTATCAATTATTCATTTCATTAATGTGAATTCTTTCATTATCTCTCCTGCTTCTCTTTTCTTCTATTTTCTATGCAACTGTGTATGTAAATTCTTATCTAGATCTATTATGTGCGGGTTCAAAACATTTACATGGTATCAAAGCCGACGGACTTCTAGGGAAAGGCTACACCAAATTATTTTTTGCAGGTACCAAAGATTGAAGACAACAGAAAAATGGAATTCCCAAAAGAATTCATTCTTACACCTTACAACTTATTTGCATGGAAGGAGAAGATGATAATGCATATTTGAAGTAGAGGATTGTATAGGTTAACCATGAACACATAGAGAGAACCAACATCAGCCATAGAAAAATCCAAGTATCTAAATTGAATGGATGAAGCATTCAAAACAATTTGCAGTCTCATTTCTCCCAATCTCCTTTTTCACATATCTTCCTGTAAAACCCCCAATGAAGCCTGAACCACCATGAAAGGGATTTTTGGAAAATGGGATGAGATGAGGGGACACACGCTTGAGGTGGAATTTCTCACATTTGATCCAAAAATATTCAACAATCTCCAATATTTCTTTACAAAATATAAGGTTTTACTGTCGCAACTCAAGGCTTGAGGGGTTGATAAATCTAACGAGGAGAAAAAAATGGTTCTCACCATTCTCTCCAAACTTGGTCCTGAATTCTCAATGTTTATATTGACATTCCATTCAGTTAGATTCTCCTCTGGAGCCATCTGGAAGATGCCTTCTCTTGAGGAATTTATCGAATCTCTGACACAAGAGCATACCAAGCTCATCAACATGAGAAAAATCAAAGGCCAAAAGGTGCATGCACTTTCTGTGCAAGATGGAAGTGGTCATCAATATCAAAAATATAAAGATAAAGACAAAAATAAATCTCATGCAAATCCAAAGAAGGAAGGGTACTCAGAACCCTTCAATGATGCCTCCAGATCCAAAGATGGAAAGGGAAGAAAAGGGGATAAATGCACATACTACCATAAAGGATTCCATCCAAAATCCGCATGTATGCAGAAATAGATTGATATAATGACCCAAATACTTCAGAAAAACAACCTTGGATATCGCATCCCCAGGGTGCCAAGAAGAAGAAGCTAGAAGATCAGAATCCCAAGAAAGGAAATTCTATCCATGCCTTGATAACCATCAACTCCTCTCTCGATGCTTGGATCATAGATTCAGGAGCATAACACCACATGGATTCCATAAAAGAGGTATATTATTCATTGGATGCATGCAAATGTCCTCTTATTATGATGGGGGTAAACTCTCCAGTTGAGGTCACCGACAAAGGAAGGATTGAACTCACCAACAAAAGCTTCGAGAATGTGTTGCACATTCCCAAAATTTCCGTCAATATTCTCTTTGTATATCAGATGAAAAATTTTGGCACCGGAAAGAAAGTCATATTCACACCTGATGCAGTGGATATATATGACATGAAAACCAATTCCAGGGTTTCTACCGATGAGGTAAATCATCAATCTAGTCTTTACACATTTTCTGAATTTATTGAACCATATTTTGCTTTACTGCTTACCCATGCTGATGAAAGCAGTAGGATATGGCACAAAAGGTTCGAACATTTAAATTTCAAATATATGAAACAACTTAGCAAGAATGTATTGGTTGATGGTCTAATAAACATCCATTTCTCCAAAGAAATTTGTGAGGGATGTGTTCTTGGAAAATGCCATCAAGAGAAATTCGACAAACGAAAGACACAAAGGGATTCCTCTCTTTTAGATCTAATCCATAGTGACCTCATGGGCCCTTTTCTGCATCCATCAATCAGAAAAGAAAGGTATGTTCTCATTTTTTTTAATTATTTCTCACACTTCACGTGGATTTTCTTTCTCAAGAAAAAATCAAAGGTCTTCCAACACCTCAAAGATTTAAACGCCCTTAGTGAGACATAGTGAGGAAAGAAAATAAAAATCTTCTGAACTGATAACGGGGGAGAGTATGTCAACCATGAGATACAAAATATTTGTCATGAGGCAGGGATTCAGTTGCATCACACAAATCCCTATACTCTGCATCAAAAAAAAGTTGTTGAGTGGAAAAAACAGATCTCTAAAAGAGATGGCATCTTGCATGCTACATGAAAATTCACTTCCATAGATATTATGGGCCGAAGCACTTATTTGTGAAACCTACATACAAAACAAATCTCCCCATAGATATGTCAAGGATAAGACCCCCTATGAGGCTTGGAACGACCTCAAACCAGAAGTGACCCACTTTCGTATTTCTGGTTCACATGCATGGGCCTGGATTCCCTCTGAAAAGAGGAAGGCACTTGATCCACAACACATAGTGTATTTTTGTTGGATACCTTGACAATGTGAAGGGATACAAACTCATTGATATTTCATTGGAACAACTCATCATTCAGCGTAGTGTCCAATTCAAGGAAAGTTTCTCGCATGTACCTTTTTAGCCGCATGCAGACAACTTTGCTCTTCCACCTGTCAAATATGATGAGCATGCACATGCCGACTCTTCTTCAGATAAGAGTTTTGATTCAAAGGATTCATATGATCCAGATACCGATTCAGTAAATTCAGATGCAGAGTCAGTGCATGAAGATGAAAATGTAGATCCAGAGCTGAGGTCCAAGTGGGCTCATACTACTCTTTAGGATGTAGGGTATCTTGTTGGGGATCTAGTTGATACTAGGAGGACTCGATATGATTTCTAGGAGCCTCCTCTTGCACTCACTACCACTGAACCATTTCCACCTAGGCATATTTTCTTGGTTCAGTCTTTAGATCTACAGTCTGATGGCAAGGCTATTGGAAATCCCTTTTGGGAATCCACCATGTAGGAGGAGTGTTGGAGGAAGGCCGAGGCGGAAAAGAAAGGCGATTTTGGGAAAGAAAGCATGCACGAGGAAAGCAACAGCTGGAAGGAAGAACATCACACATGCATGCAGGGAAGACCTAACGATGTTAGGGTTCGAGTTTTGGTAATGTTTGTAATGGATGAAGATCTAGAGGAGTATAAATATATATACTTAGGTATCGTAGGAGGTTGGATGGTCAGGGTCCAGATATTATTGTTGTTAGAGTTTATAGAGATAAGTCGATATTGTAAGAAGCGCTATCGTAAGCGAACCGATGAGTAATATTTTGTTGTATGATCTATAGTTGTAAGTTGTTTAGCTGAAGACGAAGAAGGAGGGTAGATCTTGAGGGTTAGATCGCAGTTTAAGGAGCCTGGTGTGATATAGTTTGCCTCATATAGATCTTACCCGACTCGAAGAGTTGTAAGCACGCGACGTTGTAGATGAGAAAATACCATAATAAAAGAGCCAAGAGCCAAATCTTTGTGGAAATATCCAAGGAGGGGGTGAACCACAGTAACATCTGTGTTATATGATGAATGCATGCATATCTTTAATGTCTTCATTATTTATGGTTATGTTGAATGAATGAGTTGCTATATTTCTTGTTTATTTGTAAATGACAACATGTTGTGTTTACAAGTTATAATTGTGGTTCAATATACAATGCTCATATCTCACACTCAATCCTAGGCTGTAAACACATGAGTCTTACAACCACCCATTAAAGTTATCTTGGGTGCGACTGCGCAACGCATTCTGTGTGCTGCATTGCCTTCTAGTTTACCAGGAGGGCCGATAGTTTTAGAAGCTTTGTTGGAAACTCAAAAGACATGAACCCTAGGTCAAGAAGCTCAGACATAGTAGGAATAAGTAAACAAACAAATGGTTCTATTTTCATTCGTAGGAACAGAGGAGGATTGAGTAGATGAGATAGGTTGAGAAAGAAAAGAGTAACAAAATATTAAAGCGGAAAAATAAAGAAATGATCCATTAGAAGGGGATGTTGAGACCGTGGAATCCCACAAAAGCAGAGATTGAAAGCTGGTTAAAGACAAAAGAGATGGATTTTGCATAGAAAGACAACAGAAACCCTAGAATAACACCCCTCAAATATCTTGAGAAATATGTATTTACTTATGTGCATGCAGTCTTTTTCTGTTATTTCCCACACTTATTGCAGGAGTGGATACTAAGGTTGAAGGATAACCACACAATGAACCAGATTCGACAATTATATTGGACCCTGGTACAGATTGAGTATTTACAATAGGTGAACAACAAATTCACCCACGCAGTAGACTTTTGGCTTGACAATATTGTGGCAGTCTTTATAACATAGTTTTCAGTCGATACAGTGAAGTCGTACAACGCAGCAGAGCAAGAGTTTATACACAGACCTCAAGGAAGGTACATTCAATCCCTATATACTTCTATTAAGATACTGCTATATAATAAAGGTGTAATGACAATGGAGTTAGACAACTAAAATTCCCTACGTGCATGGGGGAAGGGGGGAAGCACTGACATAAAGAGGAGAAATCGAAGGAGAAAAGGATAAGGGAAAGAAGGAGGAACCCTTGGAACCAATCATGATGGACGATGACTAGATCAAGAAGATCATGGATACATATGGAAAGACGCGTATCGAAGTACCCTACCAATACAAGGTGAATACCAAGAAGAGAGTTGTAGCTGTGAGGGAAGGCTTGGCGAGTGACGAGGAAGAGGTAGAGGATCTCCGAGATGTGGAGCAGATTGAGGAAATCTTGCACGAAACATATGGGAGGAAGACGATAGGTCCAAGGGCGAGAAGAGAAGGAAACAATCCTATCCATATTAATGTCAATGTGGAACCCATAAACCCATGTGTGACTAATACACCAAAGAGAAAAACACTTTTTAGACAACCAAAGTTTGGAAGCAGACAGACAGTAGTAAGTACATCTACACAAGGCACAACAACTGGAGGAGCCAGTTTAGAAAGCACTAGTCAGGTATCTACACTGTGCGGAGGTAGTATTTCAGCGTTCAGAATGGCAGGACACAATCCCACCATCAGGCTATAAGAATTTCAAGGAGAAGCCACAGAAGACCCCGAGAAACATTTGTTTATTTGTGCAAAGATCTGGGAAGAAAAACAGATCACGGATGAAGATACTAAACTTGCGCAGTTAGCGATTACGCTAAGATACCACGCATTAGATTATTATATGAGTTTAGACGCAAACAATGCCCCTGGAATGACAAAGACACTGGCAAACATTAAGAAGCTATTGATTAATGAGTTCCAGAAGTTGAGTTCAGAGGATCAGTACATGTATGTTATGATCAAAATAAGATAGAAACCAGGAGAATCCGTAAGGGAGATTGATCAGATATTCAAGTGAGTGAAGGGAAAGTTAAAATATCTTATGACCGATATGCAGCATCGACACCTGTTTGTAAACTCACTTCTACCACAATTAAAATATCCATTGCGACAGCAGAAGCTCTAGACGTAGGCAAAGGCTCTGCAGGCAACCTTACAACTAGAAGAGAACCAGTATCAGCAAAGGGACTCAACTATCGAAGAACTGAAGGAGGATCTGAAGAACTTAATGTTTCAACCGAACCAGAATAAGAGAAAGGACAAACAAGAAGCCGTTTGGTGTACCACATGCAAGATGGAAGGACACCATAAGAACAAATGTCCGACATTTGCGCATTATATGGCAACATGAATGCCAAATTCATTACCAATAGGAGGATTATGGTGCGAAATTTGCAAAAAACCGAGTCACGACCCTTATCACTGCATGATGATGCAGAAATACCAGACAGTCCCAAAGAGTTCATATTACACCTTTTGCATGTTAGTTGGCCATGATGACAAAGATTGCATAACTATGGAGTTGATGTGAGAAAGGACATCAGATGCATATAGAGTGCATGTATAAATGATGACTGGGCAAGCCACACCACAGTTTAATCAGGTTCCAGCTCCATACAACACTACACAACAACAATATAATAATGTGCAACAACCATTTAATAATGCGCAACCACAGTACAACACAACACAACCTCAGTACAATACCGCGCAGTATAATCAGGCGCCTCAGTATAAAGCGTTGAGAGGAGATCGAGCAGGCTACAGAGGTGGAGGATGAACTAGAGGAGGTTTCAGACAAGGTAGAGGACCAGTGGTATGTCAAAATTGTCAACAACCGAGACATTACGCAAGGGAATGTTTGCTTCCACCAACAACTTGTATGTATTGTCACGCATCAGATCATGACACAGAAGAATTCCCAACACTGTTGGTAAAGATCCAGGGAAAGAGGAACCAGAACAATCAAAATGTTCAGTGTATTTCAGTTGAAGCAAGGGATGAAGGACAGAACATCAACATAGTCACTCGTGAAGGAGAAAAAATAGGAAATGATGCAGACCGACAAGAACCAGTAAAAAATCAATGGGTGAAGAAGAACACCGAACCAAGGAAGCAGTTCGACACGCAGAAGGAGAAAGAAGTATTTAAGAAAATAAGACAAGAATTTTAGAAAGAATACATGTCATCGACTTCAACTGCGCATCAAAGTAAGGAAGCACCAGAGTATGAGATGCCTCCATTATTGGATCATACCAATGAAATGCAACCCATGGGACAAGTAAGTACAGTAAAAAAAAATTGCAATTATGTGTAAAGGTATTAAATGATCCATCATCTGTGAAAATATTGCAAAACATACTAGAAAAATGTAGCATCGATATGGAAGGAAAACTTGAACCAAAAACTGTCAATCACCTACGTACAAGAAGAAGAGCAAGTGGGGAGTTCAGAATGAATGCCAACATCGGATAATTCAACATGGGAGACATCATACTGGATTTAGGATCTAAAGTTAACCTATTACGAAAGAAGACATGGCAATGCATGGGAGAGCCCACATTAGGATATTCACCTGTTCAATGGAAACTGGCAAACCAACATAGAGTCCTACCAACTAGTAGATTGAAAGGAGTGACAGTAGACTTGGACGGAGTGCACACCAAAGAAGATTTTGAAGTTATTGAAATAGTGGACAACACAACACTTTATCCAACATTGGTTGGTTTGGATTGGGCGTTTGATAACCAAGCCATAATCAGCTTGAAGACCAGAAAAATGACATTTGAGTCAGAAGAATACAGGGTCATCACGCCATTAGATCCATCGGAAGGGGAGAGGTTTGTAGAACCTACTTGCCTACACTTAGAGGAAATCAACCAATTGTATAGAACAACTGCACGCGGTGAGGATTACATAAACCCAACTGGAGATGGAATACTCAGTTGGTGGAGAATTACTTCATGTGTAACAGATTCATATACCAGTTTAGAAAACTGGCAACAAAGACTACACAAAGTTTCCATAAGGAGATGTGCACGAATAGACCATGCTATAAGATGGGTAGGCATAGAGATAAGGGAACCACCCAGTTTCCACCGAACCAACGATTTGGAAACATTCTTGACACAGTATGAGGATGCAATTTTAGAGAATCAAAGACTGTTAGCACTTGATATAACACTCAAGGCCACACCTGCAAGATGGTGGGGTGCACACAAAGAGACAATCACAAATTGGTACCAATGTAAGCAGTTACTGCACATAAGGTTCGACGCAGAACAAAAAAACAACAAGCAACAGAGGTATGATGGACAAGGGGCACCAACAGAACACTTGGAGAAGTGCAGAGCATTGTGTAAATTGACACCCCTAGAGGAATGACCTCACCATTTCATACATTATCTAGAGGGCATACTAGTAAACTGGTACACAGACCAGGAATTGCGCAAAGGAACTGCAACCTGGACGACATTGCAACATAATTTTACAGTCACTTTTTCATTCGTACATGAAAACCCCAACATAGATGCAACTTTTAAACATATAAGAGGAGTGATATTCATCAAGGAACCGGAAGTCAAGCTCATAACAGAAGAACAACAACGGAACAAACAGATAGTTAAGAAATTGTTGTTATGTTACCATGTGCAAGAGGAAGCACCAGATGAAGATGATCCATGTGATATTTAGATTCAAGAAGAAGAAGGTGAAAGAGAATGTTGGAGTTACTTCACACACACCTAGGATTTATTTTTCCTAAGGTTATTCCTTGTTTATTAGTCATAATTAGTCATTATCTAGTCTCCTATATTTTAGGGGAGAATGTTCCACCTGGAAAATATTCTCTTATAGTTGACACTTTAGTTTGACT
>SNQJ01S0036494.1:41590-64749 GCA_010110895.2 Picea sitchensis
GCAACATTGGGATCATCACCAACTCACTACTCTTTGTTCAGTCAGTTAACTGAAGACTAGTTGACTAGTTAACTCAGCTAAGTGTAAGTTCACTCCCGTAACTACCTGAGAGACTAGACTAGGTGGCAGTTTACTCTTGTAACTGTTGGTGTGTGTCCAGATCAATCTAGACAACCACTATGGCTCATTAGTTACTCATGTATCCTATATCTATTGTAAATTATTCACTCTTTGAGTGTGGAATACGATTAATGAGAATTCTTCCATTATTTCTCTCCTTCTTCTTCTTTCTCCGGTTATCTATGCAAATGTGTGTGTTATTGTTTAGCTAGATATATTTTGTGCAGGTTCAACACATTTACAGAGAAGTGGAGGGTCCACCCATAGAATCAGAAGTTATTGCCGCACTAATCAAGGTAAATAAAGTCAACATTGGAACAGTTGAGCATCCCAAAATGGCCATCATTGGAGATTACTGGGATGAGTAGATAGTAGAAAGCATAAAAGAGTTGTTGTGCGAATACAGTGACTTGTTTCGCACAACATTTACAAAGATGAAGGGTATAGCCGGAGAATTAGGAGAAATGAAGATACCACTCAAACCTGAAGCGAGATCGATCAGACAATGACCAAACAGACTAAACCCAATATATAAGCAGAAAGTCAAAGCTAAGATCGACGGGATGCTCGAAGCTAAAATCATAGAATCGGTCGAAGAATCAGAATGGATAAGCCCGATGGTAGTGCAATACAAAAAACAAGGAGGGATAAGGATATGCGTCGACTTGAGGAAGTTGAACGATGCATGCTTAGATGACCCATTCTCTACACTGTTCACAGATGAAGTGTTAGAGAACGTAGGAGGACATGAAGCTTACCCATTCACTAATGGATTCTTAGGCTACCATCAGATTAAGATAGCACAAGACGACAGATACAAAACCACATTTGCAACATAATAGGAATCCTACCAGTACATAGTCATGCCGTTTGGACTGAAGAATGCACCAATAATATTTTCCAAAGTAGACATCGTCGTGTTTAAAGAATTCAGCCATTAGTTTCTTGAAGTATACCAGGATGATTGGATAGTTTATAGTTTGTTGAAATACCATGTAGAAGTGTTACGGATGATGTTAGAAAGATGCAGACAGTGCCAGATATTACTGAACCTCAAAAAATGCATATTCGAAACACCGTTTTGGATACTATTGGGCCATATCGTATGCAAATAGGGTTTATTAGTAGATTCTACAAAGATTGCAGTAATGGTTAACTTACCACCACCAAAAATAGTCCATCAGCTAAGAGAGACGTTGGGACACGCTGGATACTACAGGAAATTTATCAAAGGGTACGCGCAAATTATTGCACCAATGTGAAAGTTGTTAAGAAATGATACAAATTTTCAGTGGAATGATGAGTGTCAACATGGTTTGGATACCCTTAAGGAAAAGATGGTCATCGTGCCAATATTAGTATTTCTAGACTGGGATAAGACATTCCACGTGCATGTAGATGCATCAGCCATAACACTTGGAGCTATCTTGGTGCAACTAGGAGCGGGAGACATGGATCACTTGATAGAATTTGCAAGAAGAAAGTTGTTAGAATCGGAGAAGAACTATAGCACTACAGAGAGAGAAGGCCTAGCTATCGTCTATGCACTGCAAAAGTTTAGACACTACTTATTGGGAAAACACTTCAAGATGTTCACAGATCACTCAGCCCTGAAATACCTAGTCAACAAGCCAATGTTGGGGGGGGAGAATATGTTGATGGTTACTACTATTTAAAGAATTTGACTTTGAAGTAATAGTCAAGCCAGGAAAATTGAATGTAGGACCTGACCACCTTTCAAGGGTCACCAATGGCGAATAACCTACAAATTTAGAAGACAAATTTCTGGATGCACAACTATTTTCAGTAGAGGTCGTTGATGAACACTTCAGAGATATCATTCAATAGTTGAGCACAGGTATTGCGTCACAAGAATATAACACTGCACAGAAGAAAAACATGGTAGTTCGCGTTGTCGACTATCAACTGATTGCAGGACACTTATACAAAATGGGCGCAGATAGCATCTTGTGAAGATATGTGTTAGAGCATGAAAGAACAAGAGTTTTAGAAGAATCCCATGAGGGAATAACAAGAGGGCATTATGTAGGCAAAGCTACCGTGCATAAGGTATTACGCGCAGGACTATGGTAGCCAATGATTCACAGAGACTCGAAGGAGTACTGTGACAGATGTGATGTCTGTCAAAGGGTAGGTAAACCCAACAGAAGGGAAAAAATTCCATTACAACCACAAGTAACATTGCAAGCATTCGATAAGTGGGCAATAGACTTTGTGGTACCAATCAACCCACCAGCAAAAAGAACAGGATCTAGGTACATTATCACCGCCATAGAGTACCTAACAAGATGGGGGGAGGCTACACCAGTAAAGGATTGAAATGCAGAAACAACAACACACTTTTTATTTGAGAAAGTGATCACTATATTTGGGTGCCCAAGAGTTTTGATGAGTGACCAAGGAATGCACTTCATAAACATCACCATCAATGCTATGACTGAAGAGTTCGAAGTCCATCATCAAAAGAGCACACCATATCACCCATAGGCAAATGGCACAGTGGAAAAATTTAACAAAATCTTGGAGAATGTGCTGACAAAGAGCTATAACGTCAATAGGGACGACTGGGACCTCAAAGTACCAGAAATACTATGGGCCTATAGGACTACATGAAAAAAATTAACAAGGCACACACCATTTAAACTGGTCTATAGCCAAGAAGTAGTAGTGCCATTAGAATTCTTAGTACCAAGCTTGCACGTAGTAGCAATCACACATATGATAGAATGAGGCATATTACATGAGTGACTAAATCAGTTACTGACCATGGAGGAAGACCGGATCTTAGTAGGATTCCACCAACAAGTTCAGAAAGAAAGATACAAAGCCTAGCATGATAGACACATCAAGAAGAAAACTTTGAAGGAAGGAGATCTAGTACTGATGTATGACAACAAATCGCTTCAGCACCCAGGAAAGCTAAGGATGCACTAGCTAGGACAATACGAAGTAAAATCTGTCACAAATGGAGGAGTTGTATAGTTGAGAGACTTATCAAGCACATAACTCAGAGGGATGATCAATGGGAGCTGACTGAAGTTGTACAAGGACAGTCGACCACCCACCATGCATTTAAAAAAAAAAAAATAGTATATCGAAAAGAACCAACAGAAGAACAGTGCATGGGAGAAAGAAAGGGCACGCATACTTAGGAACACAAACCCAGCGAGGAGAAGGACAATGGTCACGTCAAAAGTGAAACAAGCAGGAAAAGGAAAATCAACAAAATCAGTGTGACAAGACAGCATTAGGTGGAATTGAAGGCATGAAAGGATCGATGGGACGCCACATTAATCATGCCAACTAGAGTCAAAAAAGCAGAAGTAATGGCAAGTACAAAACAGTCGGAGGTGCATTGAACCCATAATTAAGGAAGCGTCCTCAACAAGCTTCATGGGATGCCCATACAACACCCGGACACGAGAGCAAACAATCTATTTACGAAAAGAGAGTAGACAGAGAGCGATAGAAGATAAAAATCACAGAGCGAGTTCACAAAGATCACAAAGAGCATTCACATTCAACAAATGTTCGAAATTCACATCCATGGCACCACCGAAGCAAGAAGCAGCAAGACAAACTACCAGAAAACCCAGAGCTAGAACCAAGTCATAGATACACTTGGAAGAAGGCGAATAGTAGTCGTCGGAGATCGTCAATGTCAACGAAATCCCATCTCCAGAAATGATACCAGTAAACCCCATGCCAATACTAGAAGAAATCCAACAGCCAGTGGGAGAGGGAATGAATGTAGATATGTCGACAGAGGCACAGGAGCCACAGAACCAGGACGCAAAAACCTTGAAGGAGGTGCAGCCAGAAAATACTGAAGCAGCTCTGAGAGTCAATGGAATGACACCGAATCTGGAAGCATCAGTTGAGCCAGATGAGTCTCAAACCATAGTGTTAGACCACCCACTGGAAGGAATAATCAAATATGTCCCAGGTTGGTCAGAATGGTATGCTAAGGAACAACCGGAAGCCATTGGAACTTCAATCCAGCCACCACTGCCGAAGAAAGACAAGCACCAGGTACCTAGGTCACCTCGCAAGAAACCTACCGCAAAAATCATGCTACCGCGTATACTAGACGGGGTACAGGTAGGACCAGACCTGTTGGTTCATATAAGGAAGCTCAAATACTCGGACCACGATGTATCAGACATAGACAAGTTCCTAGAACTTTCCAAGAGGGTATACTTAGAGACCGTGGGCACAAATCGGATTAGGGAACCAGTTGATCAACCACTCCAATGGGAAACAGGGTTATAGAAAACAAGAATTTTAGGTCTGGTAGACCTACCACATTTTGGCTAAGGTCAAAATGCAACTGCGTGTGTCAGACAACTGTACGGGGACATATGGTTGGATAAGCTCGTCTCAATAGACGTTGAGCTTATTACGAAAATAACAGGGTTACCATCTCGGGGCATGGATCTTGCATAGTTTCTTGATGACAAATCCAGGGAGAAATCACTAGCAGAAGAAATAAATAAGAAGTATGGTACCGATAGGGGGACATGAGGGATCATTATCAAGAGGATCAATGATGCCGCAACACAATTGGGCGCGAAAATCTTAGCCTGCAAGCTGCTAAGAAAATATCGCAAAGAGGAATTTTCAGCTGGAGTTATCGCAGTTTCAGCTCAGTGCGTAGAGGGCACCACAGTGAGCTGGGAACCATACCTCTTGAAATTGTTCCTGGATGATTGGAAGGATGCACATGATCTAGGAATAGAGTTTCACTATTCATGGTTGATCATGTTTATAGCCTTTATGGGCTGGAGGGAACCAATGTATGTAATTTTTTGTACCAGACCCAAACCGAATCAAGGAGAGAGATATTTATTGCTTAGAGCCACATTGGATTCAAGGCACAAAAGCGAGAATGGGCCCATATTTGAAGGATACCTACGTGACCTGCAGGAAGCCATCAACAAAATGTGGAGAATAACACCTGAGGCTGTCGCACGATATAGGGACATCTCCAACTTCAGAGCCACACGCCATACAATGTGGATACAGGTGCGGAAGGATCCCAATAAACAATGGTTGTAGATGCACTACTCTATCACAAAGGGCAACATCGACATAGTAGTCAAAGATTGGGAAGATGAATGGAGGATTCCATCCCTCACCCAGGAGTTGTCGGATAGAACAATAGAAGAAGAGGTAGGGCAGGGAGGAATGCAGCCTCAAGAAATACAAGTGCCCAAGAAATGAAGGATGGCCCAGACAACGAAAACGCAGACAAATGAAGGCAAAACAAAGACGGGGACCTAGAAGGGGAAGAAAGAGAATACACATCCAACCCAATAGCAGCAGAAACAGGATGAGGTAATGCAGGAGACCGCCCCAAGTCCCAACTCACAGGAACCAGGGGGAAATAAGAGGCCATCCATGCAAAGAGGAGGAGCGTTCAAGAAAACGAAGGCCCAATTAACACCTCCATATTATACAATCATGGAGGACGATGGAGGGATGATAGCCCGACTAGTCCACGATTGTCTATCCAAGGACTTCGACCATGTTCCACACCACAGGGACAAGATCCAACAGGAACTGGAAGACATGTGGTAGTTCCTCAAGCAAATTGGGGAAATACATAAAGCAAGAAGAAGCAGGGGAACAAAACCATCAACACCACAGACAGAGGAAAGAGTGGAAGTAGAAGAACGAGATCCAGTCCACCCATTATTTCAGCCAAACGCAACATTCCACATCACACTTAGTATGTTGCGCATGGACGAGATCATGGGGTAGAAACCCTTGAAGGAATTAAGCCAAATCCAATTGGTGTTGATGTGGATGCCATCCAGGGCACTACACAAGTTATAGGTTAGCGTAAAACATGAGTCATAGTCTCGCGCACACAAAGACTTAGTCAAATCGCAGCAAGAAAAAAATAAGCGGGACACACTGGAAATAATCTATGAGCATGCTAAGCTAGAAACCCAAGCGGAGAGGGAACGCACGAACGGATTGGAGTCGAAAGTCATAGGAACATACGAGAATATTTTGAAGACCGTGCAGATGGAGGAAATCACAACAGTAGGAAATATTGTTCAGATTGTGCAGACAATCAAGCAATATCAGAAGGAGATCGAGAATCTCTGAGAGAAACTCACACCAACCACTCCACCAGTAGTGAAGGAGGAAAGAAAGTAGGAAGAAACAACACAGCTACAGGAGATAGAACAATAAGTCAGCACAACAACTGACTTGTTCGATAAAGTAGCGCAACTTTGGACTAAGTTAGAGGAGGATCAACAGGTCCAAAAATGGGACAAGGAAAAAGAAAGGATCAACGCAGCAATCCAAGACCTCAAGATAAGGCAGAAGACAATGCCCATCACAGAGTGCGTCAAAGGGATGCAGGACATGAAGAAATTGTAGGCAAAAATCACCACTGCGCAAACACAGAAACAAGAGCATCAGGATCAAATGGAACCATTGCAAGAGTGGGTAGCATAAGTTATAGCACAAGCAGAGGAAGCCAAGACACATATAGCACAGACCCAAGCAGAGTGCATGGAATTGATCATTGACGAAATTGCAATCCAGATAGTGAACACACTCAAGGAGAAGACTGCGCAGGCACAGACACAGGCAACAGAGCTCAAGGAAAAGTTCCAGGCAATCACCAGGGAGATCGAGGAAGCACATAAGGGTTAGGTGGATCGGGACGAGCCACATGTTATTGTTGGGGGCCTATTGGAGGCAAGCCGAGGTAGAAAAGCAAGGCGATTTTGGGAAAGAAAGCATGCACGAGGAAAGTGACAGCTGGAAGGAAGAGAAGCATGGACGCATGCAAGGAAGACCTGACGACGTTAGGGTTAGGGTTTTGGTAATGTATTGTAATGGATGAATATATAGAGGCATATAAATATATATACTTAGGTATCGTAGGAGGTTGGATGGTTAGGGTTTGGATATTATTGTTGTTTAGAGTTTATAGAGATAAGTCGATATTGTAAGAGGCACTATTGTAAGCAAACCGATGAGTAATATTTTGTTGTATGATCTATAGTTGTAAGTTGTTGAGATGAAGACGAAGAAGGAGAGTATATCTTGAGGGTTAGATGGCAGGATGAGGAGCCTGGTGTGATCTATTCCACCTCATATAGATCTTACCCGACTGGAAGAGTTGTAAGAGCATGACGTTGTAGATGTAGAAATACCATAATAAATGAGCTAAGATCCAAATCTTTGTGGACGTAGCCCAGGAGGGGGTGAATCATGGTAACATTTGTGTTATATGATGAATGCATGCATATCTTTAATGTCTCCAGTATTTATGGTTATGTTGAATGAATGATTTGCTATATTTCATGTTTATTCGTAAATGACAACATATTGCATTTACAAGTTATAATCGTGGTTCAATATACAATTCTCATATCTCACACTCAATCCTAGGCTGTAAACACATGAGTCTTACAACCACCCATTAAATCTATCTCAAGTGAGACTACGCAATGCATTTTGTGTGTTGTGTTGCCTTCTGGTTTACCAGTAGGGCCGATAATTTTAGAGGCTTTGCTGGAAACCTGAAAGACATGAACCCTAGGCCAAGAAGCTCAGACGAAGTAGGAAGAAGTAAACCAACAAGGAGTGCAACTCTCTCCTCAAGAACTTGACTTGGGATCGGGTTCCCTTTCCTTTTGGAAGGAAACTTGTTAGATGCAGATGGGTCTACAGAACCAAGAGCACATCGGATGAACAAATTAACATATACAAAGTCAGGATTGTTGCCAAAGGATTTCAGCAAGTGCATGGCATTGACTATGATGAGACCTTCGCTCCCATAGAGAAGATGGATTCCATATGTTTGGCACTTTCCATTGCAATAGAAAAGGGATGAGAATTCCATCAGATGGACGTGAAGAATGCATTTCTTCACGGTGATATCTCTGAGGGGATCTATATGGAGCAACCCCAGGGATTTATGTAGGATTCATCTTTGGTCTGTCGACTGAAGAAATCTCTTTATGGCTTCAAGCAGGCTTCGAGGGCATGGTATTCCAAGATGGACTCCTACCTGCTATCACAGAACTTTGTACGTTGTAAATCAAACCTGAGTGTTTACATGCTCAGGACGACTGATTCACTTCTACTTTTAGTTTTGTATGTTGATGATTTGTTGATCACCAGTTGCTTGACTTCAATGATTGTTGTAGTCAAGAGGATTCTACATTACATGTTCTTGATGACAGACATGGGTCCACTACATTTATTCCTTGGAATTGAGATCAGTCAGGATGCATCAGGCATCAAACTATCTCAGGCCAAGTATGCACAAGATCTCCTTGAGAGATTTCACATGACAGACTACAAGTCTGCCCTGACTCCTTTCCTATTAGGAGTCAAACTTGAGGATGGCAGGGACATTCCAATGGTTGAAAACACACTCTACAAACATCTAGTGGGGAGCTTGTTGTATCTCACACACTCCAGACCAAACCTCTCCTATGCAGTTGGTGCAGTGTCCAAGTTCATGCAGGAGCCACATGAGCTACATTGGAAGGCTGCAAAGTGTATCCTTCGATACGTACAGGGAACCATCACCTTTGGGATTCATTATGTAGCAGAATCTACATTGGATCTCATCAGGTTCACTGATTCTGACTAGGCTGGAGATAGCACTGATCACAAGTCCACATTTGGTTACTCACTCAGTATTGGTTCCAAGCCTATCTGTTGGTCGAGCAAGAAACAGGCTGCTATTGTTCTATGTTCAACCTAGGAAGAGTACAGAGGGGTATTTAACATAACCATTTAGGCTATGTGGCTACAACATTTTTTCACTGAGTTGGGGATTCAATTTCATCGGTCGATCATCATTTGGTGTGACAACCATATCATTTTGAAGTTCTGCAGAGATCTAGTTCATAGGCAGTGGACGAAGCACATCAATATCCACATGCACTACATTCAGGACTTAGTACACGAGGAGATCATCGACCTACAATTTTTTCCTTTAGTAGAACAAACTGCAAACATATTCACCAAGACCTTCACTGAGTAGAAGTTCTATTCTCTTCGAAGTCATCTTGGAGTGAAGGACATAGTTTCCTAGCAACTGCTAGTTCTTCTTTTTACATACATTGTACTTTGAGGCGGGGGGTTTTCCCTCTTTCCTTTCTTTATTTCAATTTATATTTTGTATTTGGGTACCTATCATGGCCTCGTTGTCGAGACCCATTCTTTATTTTCACCATAGTGATGTTCAGGGGGGTGTTGGAGTTACTTCACACACACATAGTATTTATTTTTCCTAATGTTTTTCCTATGTTTATTATTCATTATTCAGTCTCCTATATTTTAGGAAGAATATTCCTCTAGGAAGAATATTCTCTTTAGTTTTCACTTCAGTTTGATCAGTTGAGTGGAGTCTATATGCTACATTGGTATTGTCACCATGCAACATCGTGATCATCACCAGATAATGAACATTGTCCTTTGGATCATCACCGGACTAGCACATTACTCATGATTCCCTGATCTCCTCCACACTTCACTCTGTTTCAGTCAGTTAACTAAAGATTGATAGACTAGTTAACTCAGCTAGGTGGAAATTCACTCCCGTAACTTCCCGAGAGACTAGACTAGGTGGCATTTTTCTCCTGTAACTATTGGTGTGTGTCCAGATCACTCTAGACCACCAATATGGTGCATTGGCTTCTCCTCTAGTGTGAATTGGTTGAGTTATACAAAGTATTTCATGTGTAAATTATCAATTATTCATTTGGTCAATGTGAATTCTTCCATTATTCTCTCCTGCTTCTCTTTTCTTCTATTTTCTTTGCAACTATGTATGTCAATTCCCAACTAGATCTATTATGTGCAGGTTCAACATAGTTACATTGGGGATTCATTTAGATATATGAACAAGAGAATAAGAAAAATCTGCCAAAATCCTTTCCCTCTCATTTCCCAAGATTTGCATCTTGCTCTGAGTTTTATCCTCAACTTTCCCCTCCATCCATTCTCCCTATGCAAACCTTATCTCTTCCCTTGATGGTATGTTGGTTGTGAGAATATTATGTGGGATTAATGCACTTCCATCCATGACATAGGAGCCCAGACTTGGTTCATAGAGCAGTGTTCGCAAACAAAGGTTGTAACCTTTTATCTTGAATTTGAATAAAAGAGATTATCTTTGTCCCAAAACCCTATGTGTACATGTTCTTGTTAATTTGAGAATTTATATCTATATTTAGGATTTTAAAGTGATCACTAGAGATTGTATATGTTGTTGAATTATATTATTAACCCCTTGAAGGTCATCTTTGGGAGGAGATATGTGATCTAGGAGGCAACAACAAGCGAAAGATGTCTACATCAACCGTAAGGGTTTAAGGTGCACTCATTAACCTTATCTTCTCTCTTTATCTTATCACTTAGTATAGATGGTTTTGGGGTAGATTAAAGATAATTCAATATTTTAAGGGAGTTATCGCTCTACTTATTTCTTAGACCCAGTTTAGGGGGAATTTCCTCGGAGCAAAATTGGCAACTCCACTGGGGAGTCTCTCAAGGGTCTTAGTGGGATATTTTGGTTTGATTTTTTTTTCCAGGTTTTTTTTTAGTTTTCTAAGTTTTCTGAGTCGGTTTGGATCTCTGGTCACTTTCCATGTGCCTACTAGCATCCCTTTCCCAGTTTTTTGTCCAAACCTTTTTCCTTTTTGAAAACTTGCAGAGGTGTACGAGCCCTATCCTCTGTATAGCACGTGTACATACGCATTCTGCATAGTATACAACCTACATACATACACATGATGCTCATGCACAACACATGTGTCTGTGCTTTGGAAGGAATTTTAAAAAATATTTTTTCTTTTATGGAAATAAGCTCTTTGCTTCCGAGGCCTTCCTGAACTCTTCAGGGTCTCTGTTGTTTGCATTTGGTTGGGTTAAAGACTCAGTTTATCTTGGAATTTGTAAAGAACCCTTGTTTTTTCTTTATTTCTTTTGTTTTATTTTAAGGTTTAGGGTGAAATTATAAGCATTAGATCCTCCTGTGGATTCCAGTGAATCCCTACATTCAAGCAGTGGCTTAGATTTTGTGTTAGTCTTGGGTTTATTTTCTTTTTACCTTGTTTCTGCTTTGAAAAACGAAAAAAATATCATTTACTTGTGATTTTCTTTTCTAAGCATTCAAAAATAAAAATCAAATTGTAGTTTCATTTAGTTATGCATTTTTGTTTGGTAGTTGTAGCATAGGTTGTTTATTACAAAAGAAAAGAGCTCCATTTCCAAAGCTCCTTCTACGTTATTTCCTTGAAATTTTAGTAGTTTGCATTTGCATTGTGAAACGAAAAACATATTCTAGGAATTTTTTTTCATTTTAGGATCTTGGACTATATTTTGAAAAGTTTGCACTTACAAAGATTAAAAACCATTTTTCAGTTGTAGAACGTAGTTTGATTTTTGCATGATATTTTAAATATTTTATTTCTTCTCTTTCATCTCTTGAAAACACCATAAGTTTCACGTCTGATGGGTGTTATATATGCACTAGAAAACACTAAAAAACCCTCAATTAAATTGTCACCCCGAGGTAAGTAAACTTAGAGTTGTAGCACTATATGTGCCAAGGAAGAAAGGCTAGAGGTAGTATAGTCTAACTAAGAAAATGGGCTATCTAAGGGCTAATATATTCAAGCAAAGACTATTAATAACCAAACCCTACTAAGAAACTTAAACTATTGACCCTAAGTAACCTTTGAACAAAGGATCAATGGATATTCCTAAGAAAGCAAATGAAAACCCTAATTAAAACAAACTAACTTAACCATGACAATAAGCAAAAGAAAACTATCTACCTAATAAGCAATAACAACAACAAACTACTTTAATTAACCTACTCAAATTCAATAAGCAACTATCCTATGAAAGAAAAAAAATAGACAAGCAACTACCCTATCAAAGCAAGTAAATGAACAAGCAAACAACTAACTAACCTATGATAACTTCTACAGCAAGTAAACTAATCAAAATTACTCAATAAGCAACTAAACAAACAAGTAAACTCTATTCTTAAATTAAACTTCACAATTTCTTCTAATTTACAAAAGGAAATCTTAGTCTACTAAATTCAAAGCATCATGACAATAAAAGTAAATAACAACTAATCTATGATAAGAAAACTATTCTTCAATCTACCAAAGCAAGAAGACTATTTAACCTATAAAAGCAAGGAAACTATCTTCTAATCTATGAAAGCAAGGAAACTCAAATGTAGTGTTGATGGTTATGTCTCTGGTGTCTTATGATATCACGATGACCCTTAACAATTAACGATAACTCAAGAGGGATAAACTCAATATTGACTTCGATAGCAAAGTGACAAGTATGAATTAGGCAATCCAATGAGAACTTAGCCATTATAGAAGCAACATCAACTATCCTGCATATCCATGTGACTCTTCAATTCATGAACTAATCATCAACAATATAAAAACACTACTCTATGTAATTCAATTGCATCCTATGCTAATTAAGAAAATTCATACTACTTGGATTCATAATTGAAAACTAAACTCAATAAGAAACTTTGAATGAAAATTGCATCCTAAATCTAGAAAGGGAAATTGCATAAAGTAAACTAAACTAATTCTATTTTAACAATTCAAATTGCAAAAGAGGAAATACTCATAAAACATAAATTGAATCCTATTTCAGCATATGACAAGAAAACAAATAAGCAAACTAACTAACAATTAGATAAGCACAACTAAATATCAATTAAATAAGAAAATTGAAAATGGAAACTAAAACTAATAATTATCCATCCACCGAAACTTGCCAAAGAAACCATAAACTAGAAACTTTGTTTTAACTTTGTTTTTAAACTTTATTTCAGCATATGAAAAATCTAGCTATCATCTAATAATACACAGGGTTACTAACTAAGAACTTGCAAGTTCATTCCCTATTAACTAAAACATCATTGCATATTAACACTAGCCTCCATAATAACCTGCAAAACTGAACTAAAACAATTAAATTGTAAACAACAATTTATACCGAAAATAAAGAGAATAAAACTCATGTACAGGAAATAGACAAAATGATGATTACACTACTCAAATCCACAAGCATACTAACTAAATATTCACCTATACTGCTTGTGGGCCCCCCAACAGGTCGTGGCTACTCTTCAAGGATGAATCACGAGCTTAAGCAACACGATTTCAACATTAAAATGAAAAATGCAGTTTTACATAGTTTTAGCAAAATATGTCTGAAAATGGCAAAACATAGTTGAACTATCCTTTTTCTCTCTAACACTATTTTTCTGACCACTGAGGTGGTATTTCTAGATTTACAAGCTAAGAGGTCGACCACTGGAAGGGTCGACCTCCTCTAAAAACAGTAAATTGCACTTAATGTGTTTTAACCATCGTTGGCTTCTAGAAACTAAGTGAGCCAATCAATGCCTAACATAACAACCCAATCCAAGTTGTCAGAAGCCCAGTAGCCGGAGGCCACGAGAATAAGGAAAACCCATGTTTGTGAGTTTCCCAACATTGGTCACCGATATGATAACTGCCAACTTGCCCACGGTTTTAGTGCAGGATGGAGTGTCGGATGGAGTGTTGAATGGAGTACTGGATGACGAATTGAAAACAATGAACTGCTCAATCCATTTAGAATTTCAGGAAATGGACCGCGTGGGACCTGATTGGGCATATTACGCACAAAACCCATGTGCCATATTTTTCTGATTCGAATGCATCATCCCAAAAATTAAGATTTAAGTTCGTTGCATGTAATAGTGTCGGATGAAGTACCAGACTGAGTGCTGGATGGAGTACCAGACGGAGTGCTAGATGCAAAACCAAGCTGTGATTTTACCCTGTGACACACAAAACGTGAATTAGTTTCCTGAAATCGTTAAAACATGTTGAATTACACTCAAAATCATCATAAAACATGAATCATGCATACCTGGTATGAATCATAACGATTTAACACAAAAGCTCTTCAAAACTCTTCAAAACAGGAAAACGCATATACATATTCGGCCAAAAAGGATCTTAATTAATGTCATTAAATTAATCATATCACAGGCCCAACAACATCCATACCCTTTTGAGTAAATTAAGGCACTTAAAATCAATGATTAACACTAAAATCAACTAGACTTTTTTTTGTAGGTTTCACCAAGTAGTCTAGGATTTAGGGCCTTGAAACAAGTGTGGAGAGGAAACTCTTCAAGGCCGATTAAACAAATGTAAGAGTCTATGATAGGGAGTGTGAACGTCCGGTTTTGTAAGAGTCGGTCAGGACCCCACTCTAACACAGGGGCTAAACACGAGGTCATGTGAGGAAAGGTAGAGGAGATAACCCCTCTAAAGTCGGACCAAACATAGTGGGGATCATATATTGAGGGTCATTCTTGGGATTTTCATTGATTAGATTTGAATATTGAGCCTCGTGGACCTCGAATCCATTCGATATCCTCAATTTTATTCCAGACCATTTTCCTTTGCTACCCTTGAAAGGATTCAGACTTTGTTATCTTGCTCATTACGATCAGTCAAACTATCGACTCTACCCACCTGGTCACTGACTGCGAGTTGTCAACCTAGTTTCTTGTTTTTAGGGACTTACATGGGTGACTGCAGGGGTATACCATGGTACCTAGGGAAGATGTCGGATCACACTTTGCAGAGTATACCCAGAGGGTGTTTCCATGTTCGAGTTACACTTGCATCAATAAGTTTCTCTAGTGTCGATTGGTGTAAATGTTCTTCTGGTCAGTCAGTTGATTGCTTTATTTTTCCATTAGGAGATTTTTAGTGTGTGCTCTATGTTTTGTGCTAGATTAAACTTAGAGTGTCAACTGATCATTTCACAAGGTGGAAGATCAATAGCTCTGCCATTCGCATAGGCTTCAGGGCCTGCCATCGGTTACTTTAGAGCCACCTCTACCACCACTTAGGCACATGCTAGATCAAGAGAATTCATTTGAAGCAACCGGGGCATAGGAAATTGTACCCAATCTGACTCCTAGAGAACACTTTCCTGAACCAGAGGAGTCCATCGTTTCTAACCTCGAAGCTGAAGGATTCATGCCCGTAAACCATCCGATCACTGATTTATTAGTGTCCCTTCTTATTCATATAGTCCCTCCTAAGGTGACTTATCCTGAACGTCATTTTCTTAGATGAGCGATGATGGAAGCAAATAGTGCTACCTCATTTGGGAGTCCTCATACTCCCATATCGATTTCCGCAGGAGGGGGTGTCGTGCCTCCTCCCTCACCTCCACCTATCAGGACTACAATTGTCCAGAAACCCACAATTTTGGGAAGTGGCACAGTCCCCTCAACGACTATGACAATTGTTCCCTCTATCCAGAACGTGTCTAGCGCTCTCTTTTCATATGGGATGTCAAGTTTCGACTCTAGTTTGACCTTAACCTACTCTACTCTACAAACTATTGGTCTGGGGGAATGGAGTTCTAATTATACCTTACATGTATCTTTCGTGGGCACCACTTCCCCATTTAACACTATCCATTATGGTGGGATTCATATCCCTCCTCCATCCCCTTCGCTCAGTGGTGCTTTCCAGCAGCTAATCGAGCTTAACACCAGCTCTAGCTTGTTTAGTGGGGGGAGTCACGGGCCTCAATCCTATATGACTTCGGTAGGGTCTATGCCTTTTTCTTTGTTCGATGCATTTGGAAATAATGATTTCTCATCATCTTCTTTCTTGTCAGGGGGAAACCGCATCTTTGGTCAACCAAACCCCATGCAAGGCTTCGTTCCTTCAAAAGGAGTGATGACGGGAGTTTAATCCTCACAAGGTATTGGAAATCCATGGCAGGGATCGTTTCCTTCACAAGGGATGTCAATCGGTGGCAACCCCTCCCACACTCAGAGAAACCCCGGGTAGTGTTCAATACCTATGCCAAGAGGGTCGACTGGGGGCATCCCCAACCAAGGTCATTGGAATACCGTGCATGGATAAATCCTTACACAAGGTATGCCATCCAAATATGGGAATTTGTCGGAGATGTAGACTCAAGTGAAAACTCCTTTTACTGGCCAGGGCAAGCATGTTTTCTACCAAAACCCTTTCCAACAAGAAAACATTTCCTGACAACCTCGTGCCAGCCAAAATCAAGGCCCCTCTTTTCCTTTGAATCCACCACAACCTAGACTACCTTTCCTGGAAACTCTGCATTTTCCAGACTTCTCGAGGTTGTTGAACGACTGACCCGATCCATCATGATCTGCATTGGCCCCCCATGCCGACTAAGTTTCCCTTGGACATCCCTAAGTTTGAAGGCAAGCTCGACGAAGATCCAGGTGATCATGTTACGAAATTTCATTTATGGTACTCATCCAAATCGTTAAAGGATGACTTTGTTCAGTCGCATTTGTTTCAACACACTCTTATAGGGGGTTCTACGAAATGGTATATCAAGCTCGATAGCTTGAAGTACACTTACTTTAACGACCTGGATATGGTTTTTTTAAACCATTTCCAGTTGCCAGTAAGATACAATGTCGGCACTGAGTTGCTGGACAACTTCAAGCAAACAAAAGCCATCCATATCTGGTATCACATCCGATAATGACATCGATGAAAGAGCTTGATCAAAGTGAAGGTCCCTCCCGCATTTTTTCTCAAGTGGTTCCTAAATTCCTTGGTGCCTTGTGTATCCAAAGATGTCTCAACATTCGAGGTTTTTTCCAAAGAAGAGGATATCATGAGAGCCCAACAACTGGATTTGATTTACTCTCAATCTAGTATGTTGTATGAGATCCTTCTAGATGCACCACGGTCAACTTTCAACAAGACCAAACATAATCTTGGGCCTCACACCGACGACATAGTAGGCTCAACAAAAAGTAATCCCATAGATCAGTTGACTAACCAGTTACACCAGTTGTCAATTAAACAGACTGTGGCCAGTCAAACTCATGGTTCAGATGCCCTCGTAACCCAAACCATAGATGCACATAGTGTGCAATCGACGAATCCCAAGGGTAACCAACAATCTGAGGGAAAGATGAAATCTAAAAACAAGAAGGGTAAAGGGGATAAGAAGGATGTGAATAATGTTGGAAAGGGTAAAAATGAAAAGAGGAAGGTGAAGTTTTTGTGTAATATTTGCATGGACGATCACTTGACTCATCAATGCCCTCAGCTTTAGGACACCCAAAATCTATTGTCACAGTAGCAACCTACTATGTTAGCCAACCCTTTTCCACTAGGGTAAAATATGGCTCAAGCTTCCTTATCCACGAATGCGCCTGGGGGAAATTAAGGAGCCCTTGCGCCTAATGCTAATAAAAAAGCCACAAACATTTAAATGATGCGATCATATGCTCATCTACAGACCAGGGCTCATAATTACACAATGCAAGAATCTATTGAGAAGAGAAAAGAAGCCTCCAACCCACTACATCCTCTTCAAATTGAGAAGATTGTGAGATAAACTATGACTTGCATACCTAAGGGTGTGTTTAAGAAGGCTTCTCACAACCCAAACACAAGGGCTACTCAGAATTACTTGGTCATGGAGGATCTGGCACAAAATCCTTGTGCAATGTCTTCTTTGGAAGTCCTCAAGAGTTTCCCCTCACAGAGGAAATCATTGTTGTCTGCCTTCGGAGAAGTCAAGACTACTAACTCATGAATGATTTTTTTTTGCCCTACATATTATAAACCTTGCTTGCCTCACCATGTCACTTTTCAGATAGTAGTGATGTATGCCATGAAATCATTGACATGGAACATTTTCCATATGGTGGTTGATGAGGGTGCCTCGACTTTCATGATGTCATTGGTATGTTGGAAGGCCAATAGACAACCTAAGTTGTCTTCGTCTCCCACATTACTAACCACGTTTGATGATCGATATTTTAGACCACATGGAATAATTCCCTCCTTCCTCGTGCAGTTGGATGGAAAAACTGTGTGTGTCGAGGTAGAAGTAGTTTATGCACCTCTCAACTACAATATTTTGTTAGGGAGGAGTTGGACCTACACTATGACAATGGTTGTATCCACCATTTTTCGAGTCTTATGTTTTCCTCACAAAGGCTGGATCATAACCATTGATTAGTTATCCTTCTCCTGTCGTGAGACTTCATTGGGGGAGTCCACAGTCCCGATGATTGAAAACCTGCAGCTAGGTACCGTCAAATTAAGTGTCAGATTATTTCCATCTCTAACGAGGATATTTGATTATCCCCCGCTTTCTAATGATGTCAAGTTTATTTCGGTTGTCCTCGACCAGCCGAAGGCCATGATCTTTCAAGTCACTTCTTTTAAAATGAGTTACTTTAATGACCCATGGATTTTACCTTCCCCGTTGACTTCGATGGAAGGGGTAGGGAACCCTGTAATGGCTATGCCCTTATCCATTGTTGAGGTTGAATACAATATTGTCCAGCAAGCCTCGGCCAACCCTGATTGAGCTCCCCTACAGGAGCTAGATCCTATTCTCGAGCCTATTTGGGATCAAGACTCTCTTACCACTTACGATCCTTTGGACTTAGTCTTTCCCTCCGATGAGGTGATTTTGGAGGCAATGAATGGGTCTAATAGACCTTGGGACGATCTTCACCAAAAATCTTATTTTTTACCCGAGATGAGGAGAGTAGAGGCAGGATAATTCACTATGACCGTGAATGGAGATGTCACTTGTCCTGTTAACCCTCTTTCCATGCATAAAATATATGGTGAGGGGAACATGGTAAGTATAGATGAAACGATTCTTATTGACATATCTAGAACCCTTGGCGTCATGGAAAACGTCTTCGGCAAAGCATATTGTTCCTCTAAGGAGATTCAGATCTATACTGAATTATTTAAAGAGTTTCATGACATTTTTTCTTGGTCTTATTAGGAGATTTCAGGCATTGACCCATGTATAGTTGAACATGATATTATAACTTACCCCAATGCTAAGCCTGTTCGATAGAAGCTTCTCCCAGTCAATCCTCTCAAGGCAGCGACGATCAAGGTTGAGGTAGAGAAACTCATTAAGGTTGGCTTCATCTATCCAATGCAATTGACAAAATGAGTGTCGAACCTTGTTCCTTTCAACAAAAATCAAGGTATGATCCGTGTGTGTATGGAATTTCGTGATCTGAAAAAAGCTTGCTTGAAAGATAATTTTCCAACCCCATTCATTGACCATATTGTCAATGAATGTGCAGGTTATGAGGTATTTTATTTTATGGACGATTTTTCTGGGTACAACCAAATTCAGATCAAACCCAAGGATCAAAATAAAATGGCATTTATATGTCCTTGGGGTACATTTGCATAAAGGAAAATTCCTTTTGGCCTTAAGAATGCTAGATCCACTTTTCAGTGGGCCATGCCAATTTCCTTCCATGACCTCAAACACATAGTTGAGGCGTATCTTGATGATCTCGCATCATGTTCTCGTAAGATATTTGATCATCCCACCCACTTACGAATTATCTTTGAGAGGTGTAGATACTACCAGATTCTCCTTAATCCGAATAAGTGTAGTTTTTGTGTAACATCAGGTCGCTTGTTAGTTTTTATCATGTCAGCTAAAGGGATCATGGTCGATCCTCTGAAGGTTGAGGCAATAGTTCAATTGCCTCCCCCACGCACAATCCCCCAGATTCAAAGTCTACAGGGCAAATCTAACTTTCTTCGGCATTTTATTGCTAACTATGACGAGATTACTAAAGGGTTGATGCATATCTTAAATAAAGGGGTCCCATTCTGTTGGGATGAAGCGGCTCAATGCTCTTTTGAAGTGTTGGAACATGCTCTGACGTCTGCCTCTCTACTCAGTTGTCCGGATTATGGCAAGGATTTCTTGTTGTATTTAGTTGTCACAGAGTCAATTATTGGCAAGGTATTGGTCCAAGAGGATGATGCACTCGAAGAGCATGTTATATACTATCTTAGTCGAGGCTTAATAGGACCAGAACTCAACTACACCCATGTTGAGAAACTTGATTTGGAAACTGTCCATGTTGTCCAAAGTTTCCATCACTACATCTTACTTCGCAAGACCATCATCGTAGTTGTCGTGAACCATTTTAAATATGTGTTGACACGATGGGTCATCGACGGGAAAATCAGTGGATGGATAGTCATCATGTAATAATTTGAATTGGATTTTGTTTTGGAGAAATCTAAAAAGTCCTTGGTATTTGCTGAACTAATTTCAAAACTTCTGGTCGAAAGTGGTAATGTTTTTCTCGAAGAGTCACTGATCATTGTGGATATTTTCCTTAGACCCTTGGTATAGATATATACTTGTGTATCTTCATACTTTGAAGTGCCCTTCCTCTTCTTCTAGTGATGAGCATCGACGAATATTCCATCAAGCACGAAACTATCTTATCATCGATGATACTTTATATCGTTGAGGAGTTGATTAAATTATTCATCGTTGTCTCACTCACGGAGAAGTAGATCTTGTGTTGAATGAATGTCACATTGGAGCATGTGGTGGTCACTTGTCTAGGTTGGAAACAACACAGAAAATTATTCGTGCTAGATACTTTTGGCTATTTTTGATCAAATATTGCATTGAAGCGGTCAAGAAGTGTCACCCATGCCAAATCTTCTCTCAGAAGATGCGGGAACACTCTGCTCCCATGTTTCCAGTTTTTTTTGTTGGTCCCTTCACCAAGTGGGGGATTGATTTCACTACATGCCACCCAACTTCAACTAGGGGGCATCATTATATCATTGTGGCGGTAGAATACTTCATTAAGTGGGTCGAGGCCATGTCGATATTTAGCAATGATGGAGAAACGACTGCACTTTTTATTTTTAACCAGATTGTAGCCAGGTTCAGTATTTTGAGGGAGACGGTCACAGACCATGGCAGTCACTTCCATAAAAACATGATGTCCAAGTTAACATTAAAACTAGGGTTTAATAAAGAACGTTTGTCACCCTACTATCCATAGGAGAATGGTTAAGTGGAGGTTATTAATAAGTCTCTCAAGACTATCCTCCAACGGATGATCAATTTGGCCAAGTTGAATTGGAATTTGATGTTGTACTCTGCACTTTGGGCTTATTGAACCTCAGTCAAGACTGCTACCATTTTTCTCCTTTCCAACTCATTTATGGGTTGGAGGCATTATTTCCCATAGAGTGCCAAATTCCCTCTCTTAAGTTGGCAGTGGAACTATTTCCCGACACTACTCCACTTGAATACCATCTTCTATATCTCGAGCAGCATCGAGACGCAGCCTTGGCCAGCGAGGCTCAAAAACAACGTGTCACATGTCATTATGATCGGTTCTTCCACCCTAAAGTTTTCTCTGAAGGCAATCTTGTCTCGGTCTATGACCAAGATAAAGATCCCTTGGGGGTAGGAAAATTCAACTCATGTGGTTCAGACCATTCCTTGTTAAGAAAGTTTTAGAAAAGGTTGCCTGTCAACTAGTTTATTTCGATGGTAATGATTTATCAGAGCCTAGAAATGGGCGCTACCTTAAGAAATATTACTCTTAGTTCAGTCACCTGGGAATGAATTCTTGTATATAATGTATAGCTTTATTGCCTTTTTTTCTTATGGACGTGTAGTTTATTGTGTTTCTTTTCACTGTGGAAAATGACAAGTGAGTCTGAGGTCTATGTTGGGTTCGTAGACAGTGCTAGCTGACACACTCAGATGCTTGCTTTTGCATCTTCGGTGATATTCAATCCCTTTCGTCAGTTGATGTCTTATGGAGGTATTTTTCTGGGCAAAGCGACCATAATGTTTTCGAGTATAGTGCCATAATAGAATTACTACGTGATGCCTTGTCACATGGTATTTCTCACCTCCGGGTTTATCTAAATGCTCAACTAGTCATGTCTCAGTTAAATGGAATATACTGTGTCTACGATCCCACTCTTCACCGACAATTCCTTAGGGTACGTCTCTTAGAATGATATTTTGATTATATTACGTATATTCATGTTCCTAGGAGATCTAATCAACTAACTGATACATTGGTTAATCATGCATTAGAGTCGCATATTTCTCACACATAAAAGTAAAAGCACACACATACATGCATATGTAAATACATTTGTACAAAATGTTTTATCTATAAGGAAAAAAAATGTATGTATGTATGTATATATATATATATATATATATATATAATAATTTGTCCAAAAAATAATGTCATAAGTACAAAAGTGGGCCATAAATCGTCAAATAGAGACGGTATACATCGTTGGGCTCAATCCCTCACTACATAAGAGAGTACAAAAAGAGTGCCCTTGGCACATATGTGGTCCAGTGCTAGCTATGGCCTAGGATTGTTGGCTCTATTATAATGAACTACAACATTCGCAAGACGCTGAAACAACTAAACCCAAGTCCTAGGTACCCCTACAACATGTGGCTGCATGGCTGGGGGTAAGTCCTCAATCTCAGCCATCGACACTAGACGGGTGAGAGTTGTTACGTTCCTCTCCACTCGTCATAACACTCTCTTAGCCTCTCCGTCTTGTGGCCCTCTTTCGACTGCTAGTCCTCCTACTGTGGCTGGTCCAGAATCCTCTCAAAGATGACTCCTGGTCCTGGGGAGGTCGGTTGGTTGTACTGGTCCCATGTCTATATATAACAGATTACTGAGTTAGTACTTTGACGTTACCATAAAAGGGTATTATTTTATAATTAAAAATAAAATAAATCTAAAATCTAAATTAATGTGTACCTATCTCTCTGTGCTCCTCGTCAGGGGGCATAGACATATCAGGATCCCTCAAGAAACTGATCCATGTGTAGGGGTAGTCTTCGATCACAGGAATTTGATGGGACCACCATTCAAAGAATTTATCATCGAAGGCTTCCTGCACTCTCCCTGCACCCTATCAAGGAAAAAATGATTCCAGCCTGCATAATGCTATAAAGGAGGCAATATGGTTGTGTGTTGTCTCTCGCAGGATAAGGCTTGGCAGTCTCTCAAAAATGAAAGCATACAACACAGTCCCAAACCCAAAGTTCTTGTTTGCTCTTCTTCGACAGTCGGTCATTTTTTT
>SNQJ01S0036494.1:64799-77362 GCA_010110895.2 Picea sitchensis
TTTTTTCATACATGTGAGCATCGTGGTGCTCCAGTAAAAAATGGTGGCTTGTAGACACTGAGCTACACAATGCATCTATGCACATGAATCCTAATGAAGTGTTGTGGATCATGTGATCTTCCCAATCATGTAAAGTACTATCCGAAGGTTGAGGCTTGTGATATTATGAATTGGCACCTGAGATCCTACTTTCTTAGTGCCATCCTCACAGTACATGCGAATATAATCTTCTAGGTTGTGCGGTCATGGAGGAAAGGTCCTCAAACTAACCAGTTCCCTCCTCTTAGAGAGGCTGGTCAAAAAGTATATATCCTTAGTAGTCAAAGTCAATGATTATCCTTGTAGCATGAAGGCCTCTGTGTATGGGTGCCAATACTCTATCAAATGATCTAGTAACCTAGGTTGTGCTCTCATGAATGGACACTGAAATAATTTCCACATACCACATTACTTGAGTATGGAAATGGCCCCTGGGTCCTCCTTGACCAAGATATCCAAATCCTCATGTTCTGTCTCTCACCAGTGAACATACATCATGTTGCATAAAAACAAATTTGAGGTTGGTCCCTTGTTTCAATTTTTTTTGAAATTTTAAAGAGATGTACGTGGTATGTCTTTAAGGCGGTTGCGCATATACGTGTGCTAAGTTTTACTTTTCCTGTGTATATACGCGTATCGATCTTGGACATCCCGCATACACACCGACCCAACCTTTTTAATAGGGAGTGAACCCTCTAAACAATTAAATAAATAACAAATGATGAATTTAAATGATGAGAGAGGTCATTTCTACTTACTTGGTTCAGGTTTGAAGATCTTTCGCCCACCATAGCTCGTTGAATCCACATTTTAAAGAAGAGTTTTTTTGGGATTTTTGGTTATTTTCCAATTTGCAATGGTTAAAATGAGTTGTCTACCCCCATTTATAGAATATTTTGGCTCTTTTTGTCCCAATTTGGTCCTCTTCTTCCCTATTCTTGGCTTGGTGGTTGTTTGAGTTTATTTTTTAGAGATCTTTGGGTCGTTCTTATGAACTTTTTCTTTTGGTTTGGCATTTTTATGAGATGGGCTACACTCACATCATCCTGTGGTGAATTTTCTTTTTGACACTTACATGTAGGTTAGGCTCTCATCACCTTGCATATTTCATTTTGTTGACTTTTTCCACTTTTCCATAGGATCCATCCCACTGAAGTGCGACATAGAACCTTCTATGTTGCTTTAGATGTGTCGTAATTAGGTGGTAGAGCCTTCCTATACATGTATTCCCTAGGTAGATCCTTTGTTGCATTTTTGCATCCATTCTGTGAGTTTTACATAGTCTTGGTAGTCCTTTTAGTCCCACCATGACTTTGTGTTGAAGCCTCATTCTTCTTCATCTTTTTTTGGCCTTTACCCGTGGGACTCCCTAAGAGCATGATTTGTTGTCTTTCAAGCTTGCTTAAACTTTGAAAACAACATCTAACGAGAATTTATTTATTATTTTTTATCTCGTTCGGATTACTTAAGAAAAGAAGCCCCCTTGGAGTCTTCTTTAAGACATTTTCAGACTCTCTAAAATTGAAAAGATTGTTGAGCGATCTTGTTGTCCTTCACGCTCGTCAAACTAAAATTCGAAGGCACATTTGTTCGGAGGTATTTTACCCCTTTTTCGGTCCAAATGGTTAATTTATGAATAAAGGTATGCCCTAGGAGCTTCAGTTCGCTAGGAGAGTATTCTCAAGCGTAAGTTTAACCCTTTTTCGGGCCTGGGGGACTAAATTTTCGAAAAAGGGCCATTCTCCCTGGTTTTGGTTCATCTCTTTTTTAGGCCTTGGATATTATCTATGAAAAAGGAACCCCCTCGAAGTCCATAGTTAAGCTCTTTTTAGACTCCCTAAATATGAAAATATCTTTGAGTGACCTTGTTCCTTTCACACTCATTAATTGGTCCAGAAGGAATATCTATTTGGCATAAGTTTAACCCTTTTTCTGGTCAATATATTATCTAGGAAAAAGGTATGCCTTGGGAGACATGTCTCATCGGGAGAGTTCTCCTAAGTTATGTTTTATACTTTTTCAACCTAAGGAGACTAAATTTCGAAAAAGGTTGTGAGTCCATAATTAACCTATTTTTAGACTCCTTAAAATTGAAAAGATAGTTGAGTGATCTTGTCTTTGTCACACTCGTTAAAATGTTTTTTGAAGAGACGTCCTTTCGATATAAGTTTAACCCTTTTTTGAACCAATTGGACTAATTACGAAAAAGGAACACTCTAGAGTCTTCTTTTAGTGTTTTTCAGACTCTCTAAACGTGAAAAATTGTCGAGATTACCTTCTTTGGGATCATAAAACTTCACATGGAAGGAGTCTTGTTGTGTCATACTGTAATCACATCGCATGTCTCATCCTTTCATATTTGGCCTAATGTCGGCTTCATGTTGCTATTATTGAACCTTTAAAGCATTCCTTAGATGTAAGCCTTGTAGAAATTGTTGCCCTTGCGATCTGACACGTTGACCCATGGAGGAATTTTCTTGATTCTCCTTATCCTACACTTGTCTCCTTGCACTAAGCATCAATATGTTCCATGTTATTGGAAATAGTTTTCTTGCCCACGACACTCGTTCCTCTTTTGTAATGTATCATTCTTTTATTTTATTTCAAGCTCGTTAAAAATTTGAAAAAGAGAAAAAAAAATCAAATATTCCAAAAAGAGGGGATGAGATATACATTCTCTCTTATCGGCAGCAAGATAGTTGCCCTTGGAAAAAGCACATCATTTTGTTTGTTTCACAAGCATTGGGATGTAGTATGACCTTAGAAATCTATTCTCGTTACATAGAGTTGTGTCCTCCTCCGTTTGGTTACTCTTCCAAACATATGGAGAGTTTGTGGTACCTCCTATTTAGCAGACTTATGTCAATAATATGTTGTTTGACTCTCATCATTTTATTGTGATTTTTTCTAAGGGAAGTTTTATCCAACGTGAGTCAACCATTATTGATGCATACCCCCTATACCCTCCTTCGGGGTTGCACGACCTACCGATCTAGGATCGTTCTAATCAAGGATTCAGATCGACTCTTCGGGCCTCTGCTAGACCCCAAATCAGCTTATACACATGCCTTCTTTCCTCCTAAGGTGCAGTTCGTATGGAACCTGTGGGCCCTCTCCTTAGCGTTGTTCAATTTCTCAACACCAACGAGCACTAGCTCCTCTCGCTAGTCCCTCTTTGCATGTGACCTTTGGCTGTGACCTAGGGATTAACCTATGGGGTGCTCTGGAACCTCGCGCTTCAGGAGTTCTGAGCTCTCCGAACACCCCTTTCTCTCGGAGTGCTCTGTACCCAGAGTTATAGATCAAGAACCACAATTCTGATCTGATCAACGGTCTATATCCTCTCTCCGTCTCCTCTCCTGATGACTAGAAGTTAACACTCCTCTGTGTTCTTTCTCTTGGTGTGTAAATCATCCGAAATGAATAATCTCTCGAACAATGTCCTGTTTAAATGGACGGTTCAGATGAACTTCGAAACTTCACGCTTCAGGAGTTCTCGTGTTCTCAAATTTCAATTTCCTATAGAATGTCCTTTCCCCAGAGTGAATCTCCGCACTCAACGTTCCCCCCTATGAATCAACGGTCCACATACTTCATCGAAGATCGACAACCCACAACAACTTCAAGCTCCGGTGCTTCGACGATTTTTGAACAACCTCTATGCAAATCCTCCGTAGTGACAAACCTCCAGAGTCCACGATCTGCTAACACCTGTCCTTCCTGATGGATGACCTGGATGGAGTCCGTTACTCTAGAGCTCTATGAGTTTCGCTCCACCCTTTCTCCACTTTCCTTTAGAGTGCTTCTGCTCCAGAGCGTAGGATCTGATGACACTTGTCCTTCAGACTTGGATGACCCTGATCTGCCCTCAGCTCCTGGTCGTTCGAGAGTTCTCCCAACTCTGCACCTGATTTCTTTCGGAGTACCTTTTCTTTGAAATGCGTGGAAATCCACCACGTGCCCTTCTAGATCCAACGATCCAAAACCGCTCCACACTTCACGACTTCGTGAATTTTGTACCTTTCCCCATGCAAATCTTCCAAAGTCTGGATCGACAAAGTCTCTCGGACCAGATCAACGGTCTACATCCCTCTACAACCGACGACTGAGATATAATTTGTGATTCATGAAAATGGATTGGTGAAATTTCTCTGAATCGCGAATACCCGAATTCGCTTATCCGTCGCCAGGTCCCCGCCTTCCAGCCAACAACTAGGATCTCTTCATAGCTTCAGACTTCGAGAATTTTTCACTCCTTAACTCTTCAAATCTTTCGATCCATGAAGTTCTAATGGAACTCGATGCTAACCACTGTGCCACTCCTCTCAGATATAATGACTATAAACGATTGTAATTTTCCCTGAAGGGATCTCTACCGTACCTTCGGTACATTTCGATGGATTCCTCCCTATAGAATAATTTGGGTCGCTAACCCTTCTGAGCTTTCTTCCTTCATATACTTTGAAGGATTTCGCTCCTCCTTCGAACAACTCAAACTTTTAACACTTACAAACTTTTCTAAGCGGTTTCAACTGAACTTTGCAACCACTCTCCCTCCTAAGCTTAGTTATACGAGGTAACTTAAACCCTGGACTCTTCCTCTGAACTCTTTAGAACCTCTATCTCTCCTGATCTTGTTCCACTCTGCAAAATCATGGATTCTCAGGAATCCTTCTCACACACCTTGCAACTCTTCATGATTTCTCTTTGACATTTATAAACTTTCCAACTTTGTGCACTCCTTGCAACAAACATCCTTCAAACTTTCCTCTGGTTGAGGGAGTCCAATACTTGACTCGGCCTACGCACCCTTTGTGTGACTCTTTGCACTTTTGTTAATACAAGTTCAACAGTACCTCTCCTGAGATTCTAAGTCGAAATAGACTCTGTCGACGTTCTCCTTGCAGACAATATGCACACCTTGCATAAACTCAAGGAAGGGAAGCAATTGAAACTTACTTAACACTTCACAATTTCATACATTCAATAATATGACTCATTCATTCATGGAACCACAAAATAACAAAGAAACTGTAAACAATAGCAACACCATGCATTGGATAAAATTTCCTTTGTTGTATTCATTCAACGTAAATGGCTACAACTATGATAAAACAATAACTAAATCACAACAATCTCCTACTAATTTGCAGCAGCCTCATTTAGGCATACAATGAATCTACATATACAAGAGGTCCTCTAGGGTTCCCTCCGACTACCTCTCCTATCGAAGTAACAACTAACAACTACTCAAGCCCCGTTACATTAAAGTCTGAGAGTGAAACTCCCAGATCTCTCATGATCATTCATCTTCCGAGCATTTCACTCTTCTTCAATCATCCGTTCAAAATGGATCTACAGGAAATGCTAGCTTTTAGATTCCAAATAATTAAAAAGGCATGTTATGGTTCTAAGTTGTCCCTCCACGTGGGCTTTGCTGACAATGCTCCTGCATCATACTCCACTGCTGGGAAAATCATGAGCTCCTGCTCTTGGCTCCCTCTGCCATGTTGTTGAGATCCTCCAGGGTCCCATACTTTCTCCTGGAGCTATTCATCTGGTCCTTTTCCTTGCGTCTTCTTCTGCCTTGTTGCTCTTGTAGGTTCTCTTTTGTTCCATCCTTCTCTACTAACGGCTTCTTGTGTTGCTTCTAACATCAACCTCTTAATATCTTCTATCACCTCTTCCAGCTGGTCCAATGGCTGGTTCTTCTCCTTCGTCCCACTCTGTTGCATATCCCTTTCATCAACTTCCAACCTATCTTGTTGGATGTGCCTCCTCTGCACATTTACTCTTCTCTCCAGGGCTTCAAATTCTTCACATAGATTATCAAAACTAATGTTGTCTATTTCCTCTTCTACTGCAAACTCTAGTGCTACAGTCATCTTCTGTTTAGCCTCTCGACTAATTTTTTTTTTCCATTCCTCTAAATACCCATCTCCTTATGTTGTAGATCCCAATTCTACAGTTTCCTCATGTTCATCTCCCTGGCTAAATGTTTTGAGCAATTCCACTGAATTCTCTTCTTTCTCCATCTCTTGGGCACATTAAAGTGTGTGCTATTTCTCCTTCTTACCAATCAGATCAATCTAACCCTTCATGTTATCTTCATCTTCCATGGCACTAGCTAGCCACCTTTCTGCAGATTCCACTTCTGTAGTCTCACCATTGAGTTGCTTCTCAACTTCCTCTTCTAGCAGATTGACGTCTGTCAGCTCCCTGGCTAGCATGTCTCCAACTTCCTCGATTTTCTCCTCATGCTGGCATTCTATTCCTCTTTGTATGTATTCATCTTGGTAGTCCTTTTCTGGTTATGGATTGTTCAACCAATCCTCCAGCAAATTCACTTCCATATCCCACTGAGTGAGAAAAACTACATGATCCTCCTTTTTTGTTGGGGAAGACATCAATGTCTACTCCTCCTCCTCCTCTTTGACAATATTTGTTGGATTTCTTTCTTCTGCTGCACCTGCATCATAAGCCCAGATAGTCTTAAAATCATTTGGCTCCATGGCCTCTTTCTTGGATGCTTGTTGAATCACCTCCTCATGTTCAATGCTTGTAATAGCCTCCATTAGACTATTTGGCAGGAATATCTGAATTCCCTCGACAATCAGAATACTCCTCTGATATCCTTCTATCAACACTCCTTGATGAGATGAAATCACCTCTGATCTCCTGAGACTTTCAGATAGTCTCTCTTCACCCCCCTTTCCCACCTGGAAATTTGAACTTCCATCACTACCCTCCTAGAAGTCTATGAGATCATCCACTGATCTCCTTCCATTTCCCACCTGGAAACTTGAAAGTTCACTTTTTCCCTCCTGTCAGTTTATGAGATCCTTAATTGATCTCTTCTCCTCATCATCACTGAAATTTTTTCCAGTTTTTGTCTCACAGATGTGAACCATCTCCTCTGTGTCACTGAGGTTTTTAGCATGCCTCAGCCACCTTTTCAATACATGTTGTTTCTTTTCGGTCAACAACTTTTCAACAGGAATTTTTTCTTTCTTCTTCAAAGTCCATTCGTACTTTTAGTGTACCTTTGCCTCCTGTTGCATCTTCAATGATATATTTTCCATTTTTTCTCTTATCTCCCTGAGCTCTTTGTCTATATCGGCTTTCTTTTTCTGTTGGTGGTCTTCTCCTTGACCACCCCTATGGCCTTTAGTAGCCATATTTGTCTCTCTCTGCCTCCTGGAAAGTCTGTGGATCACTCTACACCTGAGAGAATCTCAAACTTCTCCTACAACCCAAATGGTTGCCTATCTTTTGCTACATATGTGCAACCATCATTCACAAAGAATCAATATTATGTCTCCTCCTTCACCTGATGTTCTATGGGAGGACTTCATTTTCTGATACTACTCGTCGGTAGCAAACTGTCTTCATTCCATTTCTTTCCTTTTGCCTGAAATATACAGACAAAAATTGTGCTTTGATACCACTTGATGGTATCAGAGTATCTCCTTTCACCATCTCTCCATTGCCTACAATCTGCAGAAAAATTTAAGGCTCTGCTACCACTTGATGCAGACCCCCTACCCTCCTTTGGGGTTGCGCGACCTCTTGGTATAGGATCGTTATAATCAAGGAGTCAGATCCACTCTTTTGGGCCTCTACTAGACCCCAAATCAACTTATACATAGGACCTCTTTCCTCCTAAGGCGCAGGTCGTATGGAACCTGTAAGCCCTCTCCTTAGCGTTGTTCAATTTCTCAACACCAACGGGCGCTAGCTCCTCCCGCTAGTCCCTATTTTCATGTGACCTCGGGCTGTGACCCGGGGCTTAACCTCTGGGGTGATCTGGAACCCCTCATTTTGGGAGTTCTGAGCTCTCTAAACACCCCTTTCTCCTGGAGTTCTCTCTACCCGAAGTTATAGATGAGGTGCCACACATCTGCTCCAATCAACTGTCTATATCTTCTCTTCGTCTCCACTCCTGGTGACTAGCAGTCAACGCTCCTCCATGTTATTTCTCTTAGAGTGTAAATCCTCTGCAGTGACTAATCACTCGCCACACATCCTATTTAAATGGACGGTTCAGATGAAGTCCGGAACTCCACCCTTCGGGAGTTCTCATGTTCTCAACTTTCAATTTCCTTTGAAATGTCCTTTCCCCAGAGTGAATCTTCTTACTCCACGTGCCCCCTCTGTGAATCAATGGTCCACAGACTTCATCGAATTCGATGACCCATAACAACTTCGAGCTCCAGTGCTTCAATGCTTTTCGAGCAACCTCTATGCAAATCCTCCGTAGTGACAAACCTTCGAAGTGACAAACCTCCAGAGTCCACGATTTGCTGACACCTGTCGTTCCTGACGGACGGCTTGGATGGAGTATGTTACTTCGGCTCTCCACGAGTTTCGCTCCACCCTTTCTCCACTTTCCTCCAGAATGCTTCTTCTCTGAAGCACAGGATCTGATGAGACCTGTCCTTCGGACTTGGACGACCCATATCTTCCCTCGGCTCCCGGCCTGTCGGGAGTTCTCCCAACTTTGCACCTTCTTTCTTCTGGAGTACCTTTTCTCTGAAATGTGTGGATATCCTCCACATGCCCTTTTGGATCCAACGGTCCAGAACTGCTCTGCACTTTGCGACTTCATGAAGCTTGTACCTTGCCCCACACAAATATTCGGAAGTCTGGATCAACAAAGTCTCTCGGACTAGATCAACGGTCCACAACCCTCTACAACTGACAGCTAAGATCTACTTTGCAAAAATAGCTTGGTGCAATTTATCCGAATCGTGAATACCCAAATTCGCTTATCCATCGCCACGTCCCCTCTTTCCAGCCAACAGCTAGGATCTCTTCACAGCTTCATACTTCGATACTTTTTCACTCCTAAACTCTTCAAATCTTTTGATCCACGAAATTCCAACGGAACTCGCTGCTAACCATTGTTCCACTCCTCTCTAATATGATGACTATAAATGATCATAACTTTCCCCAAAGGGATCTCTACCGTTACTTCGGTACCTTTCGATGGGATCCTCCCTATCAAATACTTTGGGTATCTAACCTTTCTTAGTTGTCTTCCTTCATATACTTCGAAGGCTTTCACTCCTCCTTCGAACAAATCAAACTTTTAACACTTAGAAAATTTTCTAAGTGGTTTCAACTGAAATTTGGAACCGCACTCCCTTCTGAGATTGGTTATACAAGGTGACTTAAACCCTCAGCTCTTCCTATAAACTCTTCATAACCTCTATCTCTCCTGATCTTTTTCCACTCTGCAAAATCATGGATTCTCAGGAATCCTTATCGCACACCTTGCGACCCTTCACGGTATCTCTTTGACACTTAGAAACTTTCCAACTCTGTGCACTCCTTGCAACAAATATCCTTCAACCTTTCCTATGGTTGAGGGATTCAATTACTTGACTCGACCTACGCACCCTTTGTGTGGATCTGTGCACTTCTTTTGATACAAGTTCAACGATACCTCTCTTGAGCTTTTGAGTCGAAATAGACTCTGTCGATGCACTCCTTGCAGAAAATATGCACACCTTGCATGAACTCAAAGAAGAGAAGCAATTGAAACTTAACACTTTACAATTTCATAAATTCAATAATATGACTCATTCATTCATGGAACCACAAAATAACATAGAAACTATAAACAATAGCAACACCATGCATTGGATCAAATTTCCTTTGTTATATTCATTCAACGTAAATGGCTACAACTATGATAAAAAAGTAACTAAATCACAACAATCTCCTACTAATTTGCAGCAACCTCATTTAGGAATACAATGCATCTACATATACAAGAGGTCCTCTAGGGTTCCCTCCGACTACCTCTCCTATCGAAGTAACAACTAACAACTACTCAAGCCCTGTTACATTAAAGTCTGAGAGTGAAACTCCCAGATCTCTCGCGATCATTCAGCATCTGAGCATTTCTCTCTTCTTCAATCATCCGTTCAAAACAGATCTACAGGAAACACCATCTTTTAGATTCCAAATAATTAAAAATGCGCGTTATGGAACTAAGTTGTCCCTCCACGTGGGCTTTTATGATGATGCTCCTTCATTAATTGTGCAGTTGATCTCTTGACTTTCATGAGTTGGCCATCCCAAGAATCTAGTCAAGTTCAGATTCAGAATCAATGAAGTTATGCCCCTGATGATCGAGGTCCTCCAGTCTTTCCCCGATGGCATGTCGAAGACCTCAGAAGAGTGATTATTACACTACTATTGTACTCCTACTTGAGTTTTGAATATGTTTAAGTTGTTGCTCGAGATATGAAGTTATCATCTCCAGCCACATGCATTGATGCGTCATGAGGATACATATCACATTGTACTTGTATATATTTAGATGATTTTGAGATGTAGATCCGTTATGTATTTTTCACGGCTACACTTTATAGACATTCATATTTGTCTTGTAGTCATGATTATTTTTATGACATGGATCTGTAGTGTACTTGATTGGTAGCCATGCTTAGTTTATCCCAAGCATGGGTATGCCCTCCTCAGAGAGATTATCATTATTTTGTAGATGACACGCTCACGAACACTCGTCTCGAACTCACTCAACTCTGTGCCTTCTCACTATGTAAAGATATTGTAATGTATTTCGGCCATCGGTTTCTCTTTTGACCTCGCAAATTAGGGTGCATATGTTATAGTCCAAAAATTCCACATCTATGCATCGAAGACATTGGCCCATCCATTTGCATAATTTGCTAAACATACTGTTGAGGTTTCCTTCTAAAAAAACATTTTTTGGATATTGTATGTGCCTTGTTGCACTAATAGCATGCGTACACATGTGAGCTTCATGCTAGTTATCCCACATACATATTCTTTTTGCATGCTAGTTATCCCATGTACATACACTTGATGCATTCTAGTTAGCCCATGTTTACTTCCAAAAGTTGAAAAAAATATAAAATTGCATGTATTTCACCCCTTTTATCCCTTGTAGCCCATTCCCAAAATGAATAACCATTGTTTTATCATATAAAAAGAGGTATTGGGGAGTCATTTAGATATATGAACAAGAGAATAAGAAAACTATGCCAAAATCCTTTCCCTCTCATTGCCCAAGATTTGCATCTTGCTCTGATTTTTAGCCTTAGCTTTCCCCTCCATCCATTCTCCCTATACAACCCTTCCCTCTTCCATTGATGGTATGTTGGTTGTGAGAATGTTATGTGGGATTGATTCACTTGGAGCCACAACATAGGAGCTCGGAATTGGTTCGTAGAGCAGTGTTTGCAAACAAAGGTTGTAACCTTTTATCTTGAATTTGAATAAAATAGATTATGTTTGTCCCAAAACCTTATGTGTACTTTTTCTTGTTAATTTGAGCATTTATATATATATATATATATATATTTAGGATTTTAAAGTGATCACTAGAGATTGTATATGTTGTTGCATTGTATTCTTAACCCCTTCCAGGTCATCTTTGGGAGGAGATATGTGATCTAGGAGGAAACAACAAGCGAAAGAGGTCTACATCAACCATAAGAGTTTAAGGTGCACTCATTAATCTTCTCTTCTCTCTTTCTTTTATCACTTAGTCTAGATGGTTTTGGGGTAGATTAAAGATAAGTCAGTATTTTAAGGGATTTATCGCTAAGCCTCTTCCTTAGACCCAATTTAGGGGGAATTTCCCCATAGCAGTAAACATCCTCAAGAGAAGTTTGAGAAAAGTAAGGCTTGGAGGGCCTCCTCTCCTTTGGACCTCATCCACAGTGATATGATGGGACCCTTTCCTCATCCATCCATCAAAAAATAAAGGTATTTTCTTACATTTATTGATGATTTATCACGATACACTTGGTTGTATTTTTTCAGGCAAAATTCAGAGGTTTTTTAGCATCTCAAATACTTCAAAGCTCAAGCAGAGACTTAGTGTTGTTGGATAAATCGGTAAATGCAAACATAAATTGATCTCCCTAGATCCACCTAGATCTAGAACAAAACAAGACATGACATGACGCTTTCCCTAAGTTACAATCATTGAATTTACTACCAAATAAGGAATGGATGACATACCTTTAGATATCGCTTCCTTATATCTTTGTTGTCTCTACTTCGCTCCGGTGATCTTGTGCGATCAAATCTACAATGACACAAACCAACCCAAGTGAAAGAAACAATAATATATTCAATGAAAACTTATACATGTGATCAAGGAGTCATGTAATAAAATGAGAATGATTTTATGGGAAAGAGACATGCCACTGTATCATATTAAATAATGTGGAAGAAAGATACAACTAGATGCCTTGATATTGTCAGGTTCCTTCCAACATTTCCTTGCTTCCCACACACTTCTTGCTCCAAGGATTCTAAGACCAACAATCTATCTTGACAAATCAATCCCAAGCCAAGCTACAAAACTCAATAACAAGCCAATCTAATCCAAGCTCATCCAAGCTAACTTTCTCCATGAGAGCTCCTCTCCTTTTATAAGTTGAAGAGGATAAGGTGAGGAAGTTAGGATGATCCCACTAAATCATGAAAGCGAGTAAGATCCAAACCATTCGGAGGCCACC
>SNQJ01S0036494.1:86338-109014 GCA_010110895.2 Picea sitchensis
AGAGAGAGAGAGAGAGAGAGAGAGAGAGAGAATCAAATAACAAACATATCTATGTGAAACCAACATGTAGAGATTTGAAGTCTAGTAACTTTTTAGTGTAATGCCCCAAATATGACCATGAGGCCCCCCAAAAATTCAAAACAAAACATATTATTGGCGTAAGTATTTACCCATTGTTTATCCCCTTGCGTAATTGTAGACATATGAATGTGTTTATCCCATTTTATGTCAAGTACTTAGGAAATACCACCTTTGTTTCTTTCCTAGGTCATTCTTTGATCTTGCTTACTCGGTAAGTTTCTTGTCTAGGCATTCTCTCCTTCCCTTAGATCAACCTCGGTGTTTTTTCTTAATATGTTCTACTTATGTTAGATAGATATGACTTCTTGATATTCTCCAATGCCCACACAGTCATTTTGGGTGCACGTAATTGCTGACAAGGTTAAAATGGATCTTCCCCTCTCCCTCTTTCTCTCTAGCACATGATACGTAGGTTGTACAAGTAGATACATGCCCATATCTAATGGCTAGTTGGATTAGAGGGCCCTTTTTAGGTGAGAAACTCATGGATCTACTAAAGATCAATGGATTCATGAGTTTGACCAGTCGATAAGGACATGGGAACTCCAACGTTTCCTCAAGAGATATTTTTCATCCGTTGTACACCCTTGTGGGTTTAATCTTTAAACTTTCTTTAGGTTCATAAAAAAATATTTTGGCCTCTCAAATATTACCAAAACTCTACCGTATTTTTGCAAATATTGGATCTCACATTCAATACTTAAGCATTTGAACAACCTACATTTACAATCTCCATCATCACCCTCATAGAAATTACTTACCCTCGTGATTTTTCCTTTCTCATTGGTCAATTTCTTCCCATTCTTCAGTCAAATTATTCCTATTCTTCATCCTAGTTAAGTTTGGCTCTTCTTCTTTTCTCTTGTGGGTATTTATTGGATCCTCTCAACCCCACTTTCAGGAAGGAATATTAGTGCCACATTATAGGGAGATAACCTATCAAGTAAGGGGTATATTTATCTTCCAATTAGTATTTTTATTGGTAGATTTAGTGTGTTATTGTATAGTTTCATCCCCTCAACCCCACTTTCATGAAGGACTATTAGTGCCTCCTTATAGGAAGAGCACCTCTCAACTAAGGGATAGATTATCTTCAAATTGGTATTGTTATTGGTAGGTTTAATTTGTTATTGTATATATATTTCATCATTTTGGAGACTTGTGTTTTTAGAAGAAAAATAGGGAGATTGTTCATGGCATGCAATTGAATGGGAGTTCAATATCTTTGTTGGATTCATCAAGGATTTCCATTTGTAATTCCTTTAAGTGTGTTTCTTATTCTTTCCCCTTATTTGTGTATTTGTTATAACCTTTGTGTTACATTTTGTCAACTCCCATTAGGGAGTTCCCACAACCCTACTATCTTTTCATGTGTGAGGCTTCCTCCTTTTTATCTCTTTATTCTCTTAGGTTATGGAGAACATTTTTCCTAGTTTCATAAGTGATATATATATATATTCTAGTCAAGTATTCAATGAGGAAGTCTCTAATTTGGCCTCCATCACCCAACATAAATATGTTGAACTTGGCTCAAAATTTGCACACCTAAATGCTCTAGTGATGAGCTTCCCTATTCAACACTCTAGCCAAGGATTTATTTCAAAAATGCCTCCTCAATTAGTAAACATGAGACCTTATCCTTTCTATATGAGCCAAATGTATCCTAGAGGTTATTTAGTACCTCCCTTCAACTTGACACATACATATGTTATGACCCAAGTTTATCATGAAATTGTGTCCCTTCATTTTATCCCAGTGGACATGCAAGTTCCTACTATTCTTTCCAAGTGTGAATGCAACATGACTTTCCATGTTGGACATGTGACCAAATCATGTCCCAAGTGGAGACTTATTTCTAGGACTTAAGACAAGATCTTAGGAATTTTATTACGCTCTTGGGAGATCCCCATTATCTGCCTCCAATTGTGATATTTTCATTTACTAATAGTGAACCCATGCCTACACCTTATGTGCCTCCTTTATAGAGAGGATAAGTATCACATGGATCTTGACCTTCTCTAATTATTTTCCTCATATTTGAGGTTTTTTCCTTAACAAGTTATCATGCAACTCCTAGCACATGTGACCAATCCACTTCTCCAAAGTAGGTTAATTGGTATTCATACTACGAACTTGAAACTCACACAACTACCAAGTGTCAATCTCTTCAAAAGGAAGACTCCATGTGATCATCTCAACATGCTCCTTCTTATCCTTGATAAGTATCCTTTCCCTCAATATTTGGTAGAGATACCAAGGTGTGGTGTTACTACCATAAGGTTGATACCCATAGTGTAGAAGATTATCATATTCTGAAGAGAAACGATGCTTCAATTGTTTTTCCAAAGAGTCTACAATCATTGTAATGTACCTAGGGAAGATAATATGGGGTACCTAGGGAGGTGCCCAAGGGGATAATGAATGTAATTTGTCTATAATAATGGAATAGGCCCACTATGTAATTAAAATGAAAAAATATAATAATAAGGGGTAGTTGGCATAATACCTCTAGGAATATTCATGAGAAAGTATAAACACATGAGTATCATTGTATTGTATATGTGTTGAATTGTAGTGTCTTGTAGAAATCATGGATTGTGGAGTGATTCCTTCCATAAGGAGTATTTGATGGTGTTACCCTACCTTAAGGGTTCTCTCTATATTTTTTATGTTGTTCATGGTGAATTCTTTGATATATTTGGTGTTTGGGGTTTATTTTTAAAGTTTTATGGTGGATTGTCACTTATATCTTTGAAGTTTTTCTACAAGTTTATCAGAGCTCTTTCTTGGGAATGAAGTGAGAGAGCTTTTGGGCACAAAGTGGAAGATTTTTTTTATATTTTTATAGATTTTTGACAAAAAAAAAGGACAACAATATTTAGCTCGATTTTTGAAACTTTCTCTGCATAATTTCAAGAAACCAACTACATATGAATTCCTCTAAAAAAATATACCCAATTGAAAAAAAACAATAATCCAAAATGGAGTCCAGGAAGTGGATATATCGTCGATTCAAAATATGCATTTTTAGGTTTTTTTTCCAGCGGCGGTCGTGAATTTCACAGATTGGATATCTTTTGATAAGTGCCCTAATTTTAGTGAGACTAGTGCCATTAGATCTAGAAAATCCGTGGCATTTCATAATTGGGGTTATAATAACCAATACAAGAAGTACAACTAAAGCTATGATTGTTTTACATTTTTGGCCTCAAACCCTAACTACATAAAGGAGCTTCATTGCAAAGTAAGTGATTCTCTTTGAAACCCTAGTTCTATTTTTGGATTTTCAAGCAAGATGCATTTTATAGGAAAATATGGTGGCCCTAGTATTGAAGAACACATTAAAAAATGGGAAGTCAATAATGGGAAATACATTGAGATTTTGGATATGGATGAATGTAAAAGATGATGCATAAAAATGGTGAAATTATGTTCACTGTAGCAAGAAGAAGGATATTTTAGATAGAGAATATGGAAAATTGTTTTTAGACAAGTGGTATCACGCTGCGAAGAAGGATAAGAAGAGAACTAGGGATTTGTTTTCATATCAACAATTCATATTACATGTTCATAGATGTATTCAACAAGAGAAGGTCATTGTTTCTATAAACCCTAGTAGTAAGCATAACTTCATCAATGTTAACTTGGCGAAAATATTACAAGTACCTGCAAAGAATATTCAAAGCACATAGGTTTAAGGTGAAAATATTCAATTTTTTAAAGATTTAAAGATTACGATGGATACATATGTGTTGCATTCAATTTTTTATGCTAGAGATATGGATGATGTGGATATGTTTTTGGGATATCCTTGGATGGACTCAATTGGTACAATTAATATTAATGTGCAAAATAAAATTTTGAAGTTTTGGTACAATAAAAAGAAAATTACATTGCAAGATATTTCTCTTATTAAACAGGAAGGGACCAAGGAGGCACATGAAGAATACTTGGAAGGAAACAAACTGTAGTACCTCATGAAATATTAGATGAAGATTCCATGGTTGAATAAGAAGAAGATACTACATAAGCACTTGAATAAAAGGAAAATAAAGAGCATAAATAGGAAGAAGAAGCTAAAGAACCACATGTTGAAGAGTCAAAGAAAGAAGAACCAGTAGCTAAGGTTGTTGTATATCACCACCCACACCACTCAGAGAAACAACAATCATCAAGGAAAATTTATGAGCATAACAAACGTTACTATAGATCAACATGGAACTAGAAAGGAAACCAATATGGAGGCATATGCAAGAATAAAAAAAATGCATGGAGATATTAGAGTAGCACAATGAAGACATGGATCCCAAGGAGAAACCAAAATCAAGATTGAGGAAAGGTCGTAGTTGGACCCCATGTTCACATTTCTCTAGGATGGATGGATGCTCATGCATGGTACCAATTGACTACATTGCTTAATAAGTCATATTATATGGACTCATCCCATGTTTCGAGGATGAAACTTTCCAAGGGGGATGTAATGTAGTGTACCTAGGGAGGATAATATAGGGTACCTAGGGATGTACCCAAGGGGATAATGAATGTAATGTGGCCACAATAATGGAATAGGACTACTATGTAATTAAAATGAAAGAATATAATAATAATGGGTAGTTGGTATAAGACCCCTAATAATACTAATGAAAAATTATAAATACACATGAGTATCATTATATTGGATATGTGTTGAATTGTATTGTCTTGTAGCAAACATGGCTTGTGGAGTGATTCCTTCCATAAAGAGTATTTGATGGTGTTACCTTGCACTTATTTCAAGTTTCTCCCATTATTTCGTTGACATGCCTGTCGGCTGGGTACCTGAACAAACCATTGTCCATTATTCTCTATCTGCAAGAAGATCTTCCATTTTAAGCTTCCAAAGCTCAAATTTCTGGCTGTTGAATTTTTCCATCTCCATTATGGAATTGCTCGCCATTGTTTACCATGATATTTAATTTGTTTTATAACTTGCGACTCTTACTGTACCTACGTTTTAGTTCTCATATTCAAGATTGGAAAACCAAGATCTGATATACTCGCCAAAGCATAACACCGCTCTGATAACTCGCTTGTCAGGGCAGACCTAAGATCGAATACCACATGTAAGGAAATGAAAGACACTTCCACACTAATCCCAGTAGAATAAAAGAATAATTTAATCAATAATGCAAATGACACAAACAATCACACTGTACACCAATATTTTACCCTAGAACCCTTAACCAAGAAAAACTAGCATTCCTTTGAGCGTTCTTCTCTCTTGTTGTCTTATTCAATTTGAATAAAAGGTTACATGTCTAACCTTGGTCCACACCTAAGACACAATCGATATCATACCCTCTTGCCTATACAAGAAAAACCTTGTAGCCAATTCATATTACATATGCATGACAAACAACCTACAATTACACATGCATTAACCTGCATAAGTGCATTACAACATTATTTTTCATTTTGCATTAGCCTTTACGACCTTACAACACGCTTCTTTATAGGATTTACAATAGGAAAACCCCTAAATATTGGCACCCAAAAATGGTTACAGATCCATGCATATCATTGGATACAAATCCCACAAATCCAAGGATTATGTTACAGTCGACTCCAAGTCGGCTTACCATTCAACTACCAGTAGGCATTCATTTGGTCTCTAGCCGGTCGTGTCATGCCTGCACTTCGACCTCTTTTCGGTTGAATTGTCATTAATATATTCGAATTCGACTTTGCCTGGTCCATGCCCTCGACCTTCGACTTGTTGTTGAACCACCTTGACCTTGACTATTGTCGATCCACCTTGACCTTCGACCGTTAGTTGATCTACCTTGACTAGAATTTCACTGCAAATAATATAACAACCCAACATTCTCCTACTTGTTGTCTTCTTTGCTGAAATAAGAGATACCCTAACTTTCATTCAAAGACCCAAGGAAATAATTCCCATTGCCTCTCTGTGCCAAGAGAACTTCACATCACTCACAGATTCGGTCAATGAGTCTGCTATGCTTACCAACATTTCTACTTTCTCCAGTAGCACCTTGTTACTTTACACCATATCTCTCCTGAAATGGTATTGTACATCAATGTGCTTAGTATTTGAATGATAATTAGGGTTATTTTCTAGAAATATTGCGCTTTGACTTTCATAAATCACCTTCATAGCTTTCTTCTCAAACATGATTCCTGAACACAACCTTTGAATCCATACCACTTATTTTCTTCCATGAGTGGTTGCCATGTATTCAACTTATGTTGTTGAAAAGGCTATGACCACATGTCACTTAATCATCGTTGGTTACTATTTATATGTCCAATTTTATATCTTTAATATGCTTGACCCAGGGTTCATGTCTACTAGGATTCCAACAAAGCATCTAAAACTATCATCCCTCTCGGTAAACTAGAAGGAAACGCAATGCATAGAGTGTGTTGCACAGTCTCACCCGATATAGTCTTAATGGGTGATTGCAATACTCAAGTGTTTGCAGTCCAGGATTAAGTGGGGATCTGGGAAGTGTGCACTAAGAATTCTATTTAACTTATTAACTCAATAGACTGTCATTCACGATTATGCATGGAATATAATCAACTCATTCAATTAGCATACTAATATCTACTCGAAAATAGTAATGAAACACATGCATCCAATCCCATAACACAGGTTTTACTGTGGTTCACCCCTTCCTGGGCTATGTCCACAAAGATCTGGCTCTAAGCTCTTTTATTATGGAAGTTCCAAAACTACAATGCCATTCACTTTACAACTCCTCTCATTCGGGTCGAGATATATTATGAGGCAGACTAGATCGCACCAGGCTCCTCAACCTGCGATCTAACCCTCAAGATACACCCTCCTGACTCTCCTTTCTCTCAACAACGTACAAAAAGGTTACAACCAGTTTCTTGATACCTCTATCTCTTCTTACAGTAGTAGATCTTACTCCCTTGCAAAAGACTGTCTCTCTTTTCCATCGAATAACATAACATCCTGCCTCTGAGACCTAGGTATCTATATTTATACATTTCTGTCTCACCAGCCATTACAATGTATTTCAAAAACCCTAACCCTAACATCATTAGATATTCCATGCATGCGCGCATGTTGGTCTTCCTTCCAGCTGTCGCTTTCTACATGCATGCCTTCTTTCCCAAAATAACCTTTCTTTCCGCTTTGGCCTGCTTCCAACAGGCCCCCAAAATTGACATGTGGCTTGTCCTGAGCCACCTAACCTTTGTGTGCTTCATTGATCTCCTTGGTGATCATCTGGAACCTCTCCCTGAGCTTCGTTGCTTGTGTTTTAACCTACACGATCTTCTCCTTGAGTGCATCTACTTTCTATACTGCAATCTCGTCACTAATCAACCCTGCACACTCTGCCTGGGTCTATTCCATATGTGTCTTGGCTTCCTTTGCCTATGCGATGACCTCTATTATTCGCTCCTGGAGCGGTTCCATTTGAGCCTGGCACTCCTTTTTCTGCGTTTGCGTAGTGGTGAGTTCTTCTTGTAATCTCTTCATATCTTGCACCCCTTTGATGCGCTCCATGATGGAAATTGTCTTCTGCCTCTGCTTGAGGTATTGGATAGCTACGCTTATCCTTTCTTCTTCTTTGTCCCACTGTTGGACCTACTAATCCTCTTCCAGCTTCGTCCAAAGCTGTGTTGCTTTGTCGAACAAGTCGGCTGCTGTGCTGACTTGTCGTTCTATCCTTTGTATCTACTTTGTTTCCTCCTGCTTCCTTTTATCCCTTACCTCTGGTGGAGTGGTAGGTGTGAGTTACTCACGGATATTCTTGATCTCCTGTTGATATTGATCAAGTGTCTGTGCATTTTGATCAATCTTCTATGTTTCTATGAGTTCGGCCCTTTGCACGGTCTTTGGAAATTTCTTGTAAGCTCCGACCACATTTTGTTCCAATCCGTTCATGCGTTCCCTCTCCTCTTTGGTCTCGAGCTTGGCCTTCTCAGATATCAATTCCAGTTCCTCCCACTTTTATTTTTTGTGCTCCAATTCTGCTAGGTCTGTTCGTGCATGAGACTGTACTTCTTGTGTAACACTAACCTATAGTTTATATAGGGCCTTGGAAGGTACATGTGGAAATACCAACTGCAATTGAGCTAAGTCCTTTAGGGGTGTCTTCCCCACAATCTCGTCCATGCGCAACATGCTGGGTGTAACATGAAACGTTGCACTCGGCTGCAATATCGTTTGGACTGTGTCCTGCTTGTTTGCTTCAGGTTATCCTCCTGTTTGCAATGTTGGCAACCCTGTTTCTATGCTGCTGCCAGCTTCATGTGCTTCCCCGATCTGCTTGAGGAGTTGTCGCATGTCTGCTATCTCTTCTTCAATTATGTTCCTGTGGTGCGCAACATTCTAAAAATCCTTGAATGTGCGATCCTGGATCATTTGGGCTACCAATTCTGCATCATCCTCCATGATTATGTATTCGGGAGGGGTTCTATGCGCCTTCATATTCTTGCATGCACCTCCTGTCTGAGTAGTTGGTTGCTTAGTTGGGCCTGGATCTTGTGGATTAGGACTTGGTGTAGTCCCCTACGCTGCCTCGGCCTGTTTCTATTGTACTTGGGGAGCCTATGTATTATTCTTCTTCCCCTTATGGGTTACTGTCTTGGATGTCCCTCCTTTTGTATGCTTTGGTTTTTTCTAGCCTTTCCTTGGTTTCTTAGGCACTACGACTTTCTGGGGTTATGTCTATTCTTGACCTGCCTCCTCATCATGTGTATGTTCCTGCCTTGCCTCCTCCTCCTCTGCCCCTGCAGGTATGTCTCGATTGAGGACTTGAACCCTCCAATCGTCTTCCCAATCCTTGATGACCATTTCTATATCTCCCTCTGTGATGCAATAGTGCATTTGTAGCCATTTCTTGTTGGGGTCCTTCTGCGCATGGATCCACATCACATGTTGAGTGGCCTTGAAGTTAATTATGCCCTGATAGTAGGCAACAACTTGCGGTGTTATTCTCCAAAGGTTAGCGATGGTCTCCTGTAGATCATGAAGGTATCCTTCGAATATAGTTGCATTCATCTTTCTGTTTCTGGCATCCGAAGTGACGCCAAGAGATAAGTATCTCACTGCATTATTGGGTTTGGTTCTGGTGGAGAAAAATGCATATTTTGGTTCCTGCCATCCCATAATGGCTATCATCATGATCAACCATGAGTAATGAATTTATGTCCCCAGATCCTGCGCATCCTTGCAGTCCTCTAGAAACAGATTTAAAAGATAGGGGGCCCAGTTGAATGTGGTTCCCTCGGCACACTGTGCTGCAACTGCAAAAACCCCGGCCGAGACTTCCTCCTTACAATAGTTTTTTAACAACTTGCAAGCCATGATTTTTGTGGCCATTTTTGTCGCGATGTCAATGATCCATTTGATAATGATTCCATGTGTCCCCCTTTCAATGTCGTATTTCTTTTTCATCTCTTCAGCGAGTGCTTTCTCCTTTTTTTTTTCCTCGAGAAATTGTGTGGGATCCATGCCCTGTGATGGAATCCCTATGATGTGCATAATGAGATCTACGTCTATTGAGACGAGCTTGTCCAACGACAAATATCCGCCATGTGTGACTACCATCAACTGTTTCATGCAACTGTTGGCATACTTTCCTCTGCCAAAGTGTGGTAGTTCCAATAGACCTAAAATCCCAGTTTTGCTAATCCTACTGCCCGCTGGAGTGGTTGATGAACCGGTTCCCCAAAGGGATTTACACCCACAGTCTGTAGGTAGAATTGATTTGAAAACTTCAGGACCTTGTCTGTGTCCATTACATCATGGTCTAAGTACTTGATATTTTATACATACCCTAACAAATCTACTTTTACCCGTACCCCTTCTGGTATGCACGGAAAAACAATTGTTGTAGCGGGTTGCTTGCGCGGTGACCTAGGTACTGTCGGCTTGTCCTTTTGTGGTGGTGGCTGACTCGAGGTTCCATCCTCCATTGGTCATTATTCCATATACGTTTCCGGTCATATCGTGACATCTTCCACTTCTCCCTCCTGCGAGTGTTCCGACACGGTTGTCTTTGATTCGTCTGGCTCGGCTACTGCTTCCAGATTTGGTGTCGTCCCATTTGCTCTTGGGGTTTCTTCAGGGCTTCCTGGTTGTGCTTGGCTTCCTATGTCTTCATTCTGTTAGCTTTGCCCCTCTTCCAGCATATCCACATCCATGCCTGCTGGTACTGTCTACTGGTTTTCCTCCACAATGGGTGTGGGGTTTACTGGTGACGTATCCAGTGATGGGATTTGGTCCACATTGACAACCTCTGGTGGTTGTTGTTCACTTTTCTGCAATTGTGTTTGTGCTCTGGTCCTAACTCTGGAGTGTCTGGAAGTCTGGCTTAGTTCTTCTTTCTTTGGTGGTGCCATGGTGGTAGGATTCGATTGTCCTTCGAGGTCAGTATCCTTTGAAACCTCTGCAATCTTCTCTCTGTGCTTGGTATACTCTATCACTCTCTGCCTTTTCTAATTTCACAATAAGCCTTTGGCTCTCGTGTCCTTACTTTGTATGGGCGTCGTATGAAGATTGTCAAAGAATTTACCTTTATGATGGATTCAATGAACCTTTGGTTCCTTTGTACTTTCCATTACTCTCCCTCCCCGTCTCTATTTGACACGATTAATGCGACGTCTCGTGAGTCGTTTTCGACATTCAATTCTACTTGCCTTCGTCGCTTAGCACTTCTTTTGTCGTCTTTTCCTTTCCTTCTTGTTTTCGTTTTGAACTGACCATTTTCCTTGTCTTCACCGGGTTCATATTCATAAGTGTGGGGCTCCTTCTCCTTTCGACGCACTGTTCCTCCGTTGGTGCCATTTAATATCCTATTTTCTCTCTCTCTCTTTTTTTTTTAGACTGCACGATGATTTTCAAGTTATGGGTGGTTTACTGTCCTTGTACAGCTTCAGCAACTTCCATTGATAATCCCTTTGATTTCTCCTCCTCCTATGTCTTTCAACTATACAACTCCCCCATCTGTGACAATTCTTACTTCATACGGTCCTAACCAGTGCATTTTGAGTTTTCCTGGATGTTGAATTGATTTACTGTCATACATCAATACTAAGTCTCCTTTCTTGAAATTTTTCTTCTTGATATGTATGTCATGCCAAGCTTTGTCCCTTTCTTTCTGAACTTGCTGGTGGAACCCTTCTAGGATCCTATCTTCCTCCATGATCATCAGTTCATTCAGCCTCTCCTGTACTAGGCCTCGTTATGTCATTTGTGTAATTGTTGCTATGCGCAGACTGGGTACCAAAAATTCTAATGGAACTACTGCTTCTTGGTCGTATACCAATATGAATGACGTATGTCCTGTCAACTTCTTGCATGTGGTCCTGTATTCCCACAATACTGCTGGTATTTTGAGGTCCCAATCATCCATGTTGACATTACAGATATTCGTTAGTGCATTCTCAAGGATTTTGTTAAATGATTCCACTGTTCCATTTTCCTGTGGGTGATATTGAGTGCTCTTTTGATGATGGACTTAAAATTGTTTAGTCATAGACCTAATAGTGTTGTTAATGAAGTGAGTGCCTTGGTCGCTCATCAAAATTCTTGGGTAACCAAATATTGTGATTACTTATTCAAACAAAAAGTGTGTTGTTGTTTTTGCACTGCAATATTTCATTGGTGTTGCTTCTGCCCATCTTGTCAGGTATTTTTTCATGATGATAATGTACCTTGATCTTGTCCTCTTTGTTGGTGGGTTAATTGTTCCCACAAAGTCTATTGCCCATTTTTTCAATACCTACAATGTTACCTGTGGTCGCAATGGCATCTCATCCCTTCTATTGGGTTTACCAATCCTCTGACCGACATCACATCTTTGGCAGTATTCTTTCGAGTCTTTGTGAATGGCCAGACACCAAAGTACTGCACGTAATACCTTCTGTATAGTAGCTCTGCCTATGTAATGTCCTCATGTTATTCCCTCATGGGCTTTTGCTAAAACTCTTGGTCTTTCATGTTCTATCACATATCTTTGCAAGATGTTGTCTGCTCCCATTTTGTATAAGTGTCCTGCGATCAACTGATAGTCAGCAGCTCGGAGTACCAGTTTTTTATTCTGCACGGTGTTATATTCCTATGGCGCAGTACCTGTACTCAAGTACTGGATGATATATGTAGATTATTCATCGATGATCTGGACTGAAAATAATTGTGCGTTTGGAAAGTTGTCGTCTAAATTTGTAGGTTCTTCTCTGTTCGTGACCCTTGATAGATGGTCAGGTCCTGCATTCAATTTTCCTGGCTCAACTATTACTTCAAAATCAAATTATTGAAACAGTATTAACCATCGACATATTCTCCCCCCCAACACTGGCTTGTTGACTAGGTTTTTAAGGGTTGAGTGATCTGTGAACATCTTAAAATGTTTTCCCAATAAGTAATGTCTGAACTTCTGCAGTGCATAGACCATAGCTACGCCTTCCCTTTCTGTAGTGTTGTAGTTCTTCTCCGATTATGACAGTTTTCTGCTTGTGAATGTGATAGGATGATCCAAATATCTTGCTCTTGGTTGTGTCAAAATAGCTCCAAGTTCTATGGCTGATGCATCCACATGTACGTGGAATGTCTTCTCCCAGTCTGGAAATACCAGTATTGGTGTTGTTACCATATTTTATTTCAGTGTATCCAGACCATGTTGACAATCTTCATTCCATTGAAACTTTGTATCTTTCCTTAACAGTTTCTCCATAAGCACGGTAATCTGCGCGTATCCTTTGATAAAAATTTTGTAGTACCCTATGTGTCCCAATGTCACTCTTAGTTGATAGACTATTTTTGGTGGTGGTAAGTTCACAATTACTGCAATCTTTGAAGGATCTACTAGTAAGCCTTGCTTGCATACTATATGACCCAAAAGTATCCCAAACTATGTTCCAAATATACATTTCTTGATGTTTAACAATATCTGGCACTGCCTGCATCTTTCTAACATCAGCCGTAAGACCTCTACATGGTCTTTCAAAAAACTATATATTATCCAATCGTCCAAGTATACCTCTAGAAACTGGTGGATGAATTCCTTAAATGCAACGATGACTACTCTGGAAAATATTGCTGGTGCATTCTTCAGTCCAAACAACATGACTGTGTACTAGTAGGATCCCCATTCTGTAGAAAATGTGGTCTTGTATATGTCTTCCTATGCTATCTTAATTTGGTGGTAGCCTGAGAATCCGTTAGTGAATGACTAAACTTTGTGTTCTCCTACGTTCTCGAACACTTCGTCCGTGAAAGGTGTAGGAAACATGTCATGTAGGCATGAATCGTTCAACTTCCTCAAGTCGACGCATATTCTTTTTCTCTCCATGTTTTTTCTCTTGAACTACCATTAGGCTTATCCATTCTGATTCTTCCACAGGTTCTATAATTCCAAATTCGATCATTCTATCGATCTCAGCTTTAACTTTTTTCTTATATATCAGGTTTAGTTTGTATGGTCACTGTCTGATCAGTCTTGCTTAATCTCTAAGTGGTATCGTCATTTCTCCTAGCTCTCCCGCTATACCCTTCATTTTTTTAAATGTTGTGGGGAATAGATCACTGTACTTGTGCAGTAACTTTGTTATGCTTTCTACTATTTGCTCATCCCAGTAGTCCCCAATGCTGGCCATTTTGGGATTCTCAACTATCCCAATGTTGACTTTATTCATCTTGATCGGTGCATCAATTACCTCTAATTCTAGAGGTGGACCTTCCACTTCTCTTTTTCCTTCTTCTTCCTCGATCTGAATATCACACAGATTGTCTTTATTGGGTGCTTCCTCCTGTATATGGTAGCATGCCAACATTTCTTTCACTGTCTATCTGTTCCACTGTTGTTCTTCTATTATTATTTTGACATGTGGTTCCTTAATGAATATCACTCCTCCTATCCACTTAAGTGTTGTGTCTATGTTAGGTTTCTCATGCTTGAATGAGAAAGTGACTGTAAAATTCTATTGTAGTACTGTCCAGCTCGAAGTTACTCTACGCAATTCCTGGTCCATATACCAATTTGCTGGTATTCCCTCTAGAGTGTGTATGAAATTATGAGGTCATTCTTCTGGAGGTGTCCTTTTTCACAGTGCTCTGCACTTCTCCAAATGTTCTGTTGGTGCCCCATGTCCATTATACTTCTGATGTTGGTTGGTTCTCTGTTCTACACCGAACCTTATGCACATTAATCACTTACATTGGTACCACTCTGTGATTGCTTCCTTGTGTGTGCCCCACCATCTTGCAGGTGTGGCCTTGAGTGCTATATCAAGTGCTAAGAGTCTCTTATTTGCTAACACTTCATCTTCGTATTGTGCCAAGAATTATTCTAGATCATTCACTCCATGGAAACTGGGTGGTTCCCTTATCTTCGTGCCTACCCATCTTACTGTGCGGTCTATTCTTGCACACCTTCTTGTGGAAACTTCATGTAGCCTTTGTTGCCAGTTTTCTAAACCTGTATCTAAGTCTGTCGCACATGAAGTAATGCTCTTCCAACTGAGTATCCCATTTGCAGTTGGGTTTACGTAATCCTCATCGCGCGTAGTTGTTTTGTACAACTGGATGATTTCCTCTAAGTCTAAGAAAGTTGGTTCTACAAACCTTTCCCCTTCTGATGGGTCTAACGACACGATGCCCCTATATTCTCTTGACTCAAATGTCATTTTTCATGTCTTTAAATTGATTATGGCCTGGTTATCAAACGACCAGTCCAAGCCAAGCAATGTTGGATACGATGTTGTGTCGTCCACTATTTCAATCACTTCAAAGTCTTCTTTAGTTCACACTTCATCCAGGTCTATTGTTACTCCTTTAAGTCTGCTAATTGGTAGAACTCTGTGTTGGTTTTCTAGTTTTAGTTGAATAGGTGAATATTCCAATGTGGGCTCTCCCATACATTGCCATGTTTTCTTGGGTAATACATTGACTTCGGATCCTAGATCCAGTATGATATCTCCCATGTTGAAATCTATGATGTTAGCATTCATCATGAACTCTCTACTTGTTATTCTCCTTGTATATAGGTGATTGACTGTTTTTTGTTCTAGTTTTCCTTATGTCTCTATGCTACATCTTTCTAATATGTTTTACAATATTTTGACAAATGATGGATCATTCAATACTTTTACACATGATTGAAAAAAGCATTTGATTGTACGTACTTGTCCTAGGGGCTACATTTCTTTAGTATGATCCAGCGATGGAGGCATCTCATACTTTGGAGCCTCTTTAGTCTGCTGCACAATTGAAGTCGACGCAATGTCGTCCTTATAAAATTCTTGTCTAGCCTGCTTAAATATCTCCTTCTTGATCTGTGCATCGAACTGCTTTCTTGGTTCGACATTCTTCTTCACCCACTGGTGTTGTACTGGCTCTCGTGGGACTACATCACTCCCTGTTTTGGCTCCTCTGCGGGTAACTATGTTAATATTTCGTTCTTCATCCCTTGCTTCAGCTGAAATCCATTGCACATTCTTGTTGTTTTGATTCCTCTTTCCCTAGATCATTCCCATTAATGATAGACATTCTTCCATTTCATGATCCAATGCGCGACAATACATACAAGTTGTTGGTGGAAGTGGACATTCTCTTGCATAATGCCCCGGTTGTTCACAATTGTTACATACCACTAGTCCTCTACCTCTTCCAAATCCTCCTCTTTCTCGTCCTCCACCCCTGTAGCCAGCTTGATCTCCTCTCGGCATGTTATATCGAGGCACATTATTATACTACGCGGTATTGTACTGAGGTTGTGTTGTGTTGTACTGTGGTTGCGCTGTATTATATGGTTGTTGCACGGTATTATACTATTGTTGTGTAGTGTTGTACGGGGATGGAACTTGGTTAAACTGTGGTACGACTCTCCCAGTCATCATTTCTACCTACACCCTATATGCATGTGATGTCCTTTCTCACATCAAATCCATATTTCTACAATCTTTGTCAGCGTGGCCCACTGACTTGTAAAAGTTGCAATATGAACTCTTTGGAATTGTCTAGTATTTATGCATCATTGGTAAGTGATATGGATCATGGCTCGGTTTCTTACAAATTTCACATCATATCCCTCCTGTTGGTAATAGATTTGGAATTCCTACTGCCATATACTTTGTGAATGTTGGACATTTGTTTTTGTGGTGTCCTTCGGTTCTGCATGTGGTACACCAAACAACTTCTCATTTTTCCTTACTTTTGTTCTGGTTCAGCTGGAACGTTAAGTTCTTCAAATCCTCCTTCATCTCTTCGATGGCTGGATCCATCTATTGATATTGGTTTTCTTCCAGTTGCAGGGCTACTTGCAGAGCCTCTGCTTGTGTCTGAAACTTCTGTTGTCACAATGGGTATTTTAAGTGTGGTAGCAGTGAATTGACGAACATGTGCTTGTGCTGCATATTAGTCATGAGATATTCAATTTTCCTTTCAGTCGCTTGAATATTTGGTCAATCTCCCATACGAATTCTCCTAGTTTCTGTCTAATTTCTATCATCTCGTTCATATACTGATCCTCTGAACTTGTCTTCTGAAACTCATTTATCAACAAATTATTGATATCTGAAATCGTTCTAGTTGTCCCTAGTGGATTGTTTGTATCTAAACTCATATACCAATCCAGTGCGCGATCCCTTATTGTAATCGTTAGCTATGAAAGTTTAGTATCTTCATATGTGATTTGTTTTTCTTCCCAGATCTTTTCACAGATAAAAAAATGATTTTTCGGGTCCTCCGATGCTTCTCCTTTGAATTTTGGTAACCTGATGGTGGGATCATGTCCTGCCATCCTGAATGCTGAACTACTACCTCCGCGCGGTGTAGATACTTGACTAATGATTCCTGAACTGGATCCTCTAGTTGTTGTTCCTTGTGTAGATCTACTTCCTACTGTCTTTCTTCTCTCAAAATTCAGTTGTCTAAACGGTGGTGTTCTCTTTGGTGTATTAGTCACACATGGGTTTATGGGTTCCACACTGACATTAATATGGATAGGATTTTTTCCTTCTCTTCCTGCTCTTGGACCTCTCGCCTTCCTCTCATATCTTGCACGCAGGATTTCCTCAATATTCTCCACAGCCCGAAGATCCTCTACCTCTTTTCATCACTTTCCAAGCCTTCCCTCGCAGCTACGACTCTCTTCTTGGTATTCACCTTGTATTGGTAGGGTACTCCACTACGTGTCTTTCCATCTATCTCCATGATCCGCTTGATCTGGTCATCATCCATCATGATTGGGTCCAAGGCTTCCTCCTTCTCCCCTTTATCCACTTCTCCTTCCATTTCTCCTTTTTTTGTCAGTGCTTCCCCCCTTCCCCCATGTACATAGGGAAGTTTAGTTGTCTGACTCCATTGTAATTACACCTTTGTTATATAGAAGTATCTTAATAGAAGTATACATCGATATAATATACCTTCCTCGAGGCCCACATAGAAATTATTGCTCCGTTGCATTGTACAACTTCGCTATATCTACTGCAAATTTCGTTATAAAGCCTGCTACAATATTGTTGATCCAAAAGTCTATTGCGCGAGTGAATTTGTTGTTCACCTACTGTAACTACTCAATCTGAACTGAGGTCTACTCTAACTATCAGATCTGGTTCATTGTGTGGTTATCCTTCAACCTTAATATCCACTCATACAATAAGTGTGGAAAATCATAGAAAAAAACTTCATGCAAATCAGTAAACACATACTTCTCAAGGTATTTGCACGATGTTACTCTAGGGTTTATGTTATCCTTCTACGGAAACTCCAAATCCTTTTTCTTCAACCAGCTTTCAATCTCTTCTTTTGTGGGATTCCGTGGTCTGAACATCCCCTCCTAGCAGCTCATTCTTTTCATCTTCTCATCATCCGATCTAGTCTTGTTTTGACCCGCCTTACCCAGATCTAAATTTTCAATAGATCCCATCTACTCAATCATATATTGTTCCAACCATGACAACAAAACCATTTGTTAGTTACTATTTATATGTCTGAGTTTATATATTTAATACGCTTGACCCAGGGTTCATGTCTACTAGGATTCCAACAAAGCCTCTAAAACTATCAACCCTCCTGGTAAACCAGAAGGAAACTCAATGCATAGAGTGCGCTGCACAGTCTCACCTGAGATAGTCTTAATGGGTGAATGCAATACTCAAGTGTTTGCAGTTCGAGATTAAGTGGGGATCTAGGAAGTTTGCACTAAGAGTTCTATTTAACTTATTAACTCAATAGATTGTCATTCATGATTATGCATGGAATATAATCAACTCATTCAATTAACATACTAATATCTACTTGAAAACAATAATGAAACACATGCATCCAATACCATAACACAGGTTTTACCGTGGTTCACCCCCTCCTGGGCTACGTCCACAAAGATCTGGCTCTAAGCTCTTTTATTATGGCAGTTCTAAAACTACAGCGTCGTGCACTTTACAACTCCTCTCAGTCAGGTAGAGATCTATTATGAGGCAGACTAGATCGCACCAGGATCCTCAACCTGTGATCTAACCCTCAAGATCCACCCTCCTGACTCTCCTTTCGCTCAACAACATACAAAAAGGTTACAACTAGTTTCTTGATACCTCTATCTCTTCTTATAGTAGTAGATCTTACTCCCTTGCAAAAGACAGTCTCTCTTTTCCATCGAACAATAGAACATCCTGCCTCTGAGACCTAGGTATCTATATTTATACATTTCTAGCTCACCAACCATTACAATGTATTACAAAAACCCTAACCCTAATGTCGTTAGGTCTTCCATGCACACGCGTGTGCTACTCTTTCTTCTAGCTATCTGCAATGTCTGGTTGAGTGCAGACCATCACATACATTAGAATACCAACAACACTTGCATAGGGAACATGTGCCATGTACTATATTTATTCTTATGTATTTTGACATTATTCAACAGTAAGCCTTGCTCCCACATGAATTGGCACCTTCACCAGTTTGCAATCCTGCATGTTGAACCGTTTCAGAACTGTTTCAATATACTTTGTCTGATTCAACCAAAGATTTCTAGTGGCTTGATCTCTCTTAATATCCATTCCCATAATGAAGTTAGTTGCACTAAGATCCTTCATGTCGAACTTGGAGGATACTTGCTTCTTCAACTCCTTTATTGTGTCCATGTTGTTTCCAATCAACAACATGCCATCGACATACAAAGCTACATATATGAAACACCCACCTTCTTCCTTGGAATATATGCAGTGATCAACTTTGCTTCTCACAAATCCTAAACTAAGGATGTATGTGTCAAACTTCTGGTACCACTTCCTTGGCGACTTCTTTAGACCATAAAGGGATGTTTTGAGTTTTCACACCAACTCTTGCTTTCCCTTTACTACAAATCCTTCAGGTTGTTTCATGTATATTTCTTCTTCCAGGTCCCCATGTAGGAAAATTGTCTTCACATCCATCTATTATATATATAGATCGGATGTTGCAGCGAGAGACATTAGTACTCTAATGGAAGTTAGTTTTGCAACAGGGGAAAAAATCTCACCGAAGTTGAATCCCTTGAATTGGGAATAATCTTTCGCCACCAGTTGATATTTGAACTTATCGAATTTTCCTACGACATTCATCTTCTTCTTGAATACCCACTTTCTACCAATAAGCTTTCTTCCACTAGGTAACTTGACTAAATCCCATGTCTCATTATTGTACAAGGATTCTATCTCTTTGACGATGGCATCCTTCCAGATTTTACCCTCTGCCGAGTCGACTGCCTCACCGACCGACTTGGTCTCATCGTCGATGGTAGTTAGCACCAATGCGGAATGAAAGTTGGATGGACTATACCTATCAACTGGTTTTCTTATTCTTTCTGGCCTCCTTACCACCAGAGTCAGTTTTTCCACCTCTTCTTCAGATTCATTCGACTCATCTGAATCATCTGCTTCGTTCCTCAGTTCAAACCGCACCATATTTGGATTATTCTCGGTCTCAAAAGCTTCCTCAGGCTCAGAATTAACTCCAAATTCTTTGAAGACCACATCTCTATTGTACACTATTCTCCTTTATGCAAGATCCAAGAGATTATATCTCTTCATTCCTTCTTTATATCCAATGAAAACACATTTGACTTCCTTCTTGTCCATCTTTCTCCTCTTTTCCTTGGGAACATGCAAAAATGCATCACAACCAAATACTTTGATATGTTCCACCGAAGTATTCTTACCATACCATACCTGATTTGGAGTTGTGTCGACTAGCGTTGACGAAGGAGACATATTCACCATATATATTGCAGTGTCAACTACCTCCACCCATAATTATTGTGCGATCTCAACACCATTGAGCATGCTCCTTGCCTTATCCATCAAATTTCTATTCATTCTCTTGGCAACTCCATTTTGTTGTGGGGTATATGGTGTGGTATTTTGGCGTGATCTGCCACACTTATTACATAACTGATCAAATTCCTTTCCACAGAATTCACCACCATTGTTATTCCTCAACACTTTAATCCTCTTTTCTATCTGGTTTTCCACAAGATATTTAAACTTCTTAAACCTATCGAAAACCTGTGATTTCTTCCTCAGGAAATATATCCATGTCTTCCTAGAGAAATCATCTATGAAGGAGACATAATACAAGGATACACTAAGTGAAGGAAATGAAACCAGTGTAAATGTGTTGAACCTGCACAGAATAGGTCTAGCTAGAAAATACCACACACATTTGCAGAGAGAAATTGAGAAAGAAGAAGCAAGAGAGAAAGAATGGAAGAATTCTCATTAACTGTATTCCACACTCAAAGAGTGAATAATTTACAATAGATATAGGCTACATGAGTAACTAATTCTCCATAGTGGTGGTCTAGAGTGATTTGGACACACACCAGAAGTTACGGGAGTAAACTGCCACCTAGTCTAGTCTCTCAGGCAGTTACAGGAGTGAACTGCCACATCGCTGAGTTAACTAGTCAACCAATCTTCTGTTAACTGACTGAACATAGAGTAGTGAGGAGTAGATCAAGGAATCAAGGGTAATGCACCAGTCTGGTGATGATCCCAAGGCAAGTGCGCATTAGCATGATAATGATCCCAATGTTGCATGGTGACAAAACCAATGCAACATCTAAACTCAACTCAACTAGTCAAATTGAAGTGTCAAATGAAAGAGAATATTCTCCAGGTGGAATATTCTCCCCTAAAATATAGGAGACTGGATAATGACTAACTATGACTAATAAAAATAGAAAAACCTTAGGAAAAATAAATCCTAGGTGTGTGTGAAGTAACTCCAACATCCCCCCTGAACATCACTATGGTGAAAATAAAGAATGGGTCCCGACAATGAGGCCATGTTAGGTACCCAAATACAAAAGATACATTGAAATAAAGTGAGGAAAGAGGGAAAACCTCATGGGAAACCCCCCCCTCAAGGTACAATGTATGTAAAAATAAATAAAATGAGAAGGAACAAAAAACAGTTGCTAAGCAACCTTGTCCTTCACTCCAAGAAGACCTCGCAACTGTGCAAGTTTGTGCTCGTTGAAGATTTTGTTGAAGATGTAGATGTCTGCATGGATCTGATGAAGTAGATGCATCATTGATATGTCCACACATATCCACTTTCTCTTCTTGTAATGAATAATATCCAAATAAAGTTTGGATGGAATTTTGAAAACTGTGCGGCCGTTTTCGGAAAAAACGCTGAAATTTTGTTGATTTTAAAATGATAATAACTTCACTTTCTCGGACTCCGTTTCAGATGATTTTTTTTTTTGAAATTGGATATTTTCCCGAGAGGAACTTAAATATCCAATTTGTTTCTGCAAATTTTTCTCATAAAATATTATAATTGAGTATGATGTGCGCAACTCCCTTTTTTTCTCCTGAGATGCCTGCATTTTGCATGGAAAAGTGTCTGCATGTCACCCTTGAGATGCATGCCATATATCTTCCACATGAAATTCAGAAAAAAAAATCTGAAATGGAGTAGACATCATATTCAATTAATGGGATACAAATTTGTGCAAATACTTGTGTAGAAGACTCTTCAGAATAAGAGGCTTGATCTTCTGATGATTTCTCTGCTGGCTCTATCTTTCCAATCCCCTGCATGAAATATTCACAATATTATTTATTCCCAAATAGAACCTCCAATCTGTTCCATAATTCATTTGGAGTGAAGTCTTGTGTGACATCACATACTTGGTGGAGAATTTATGGAGAAATAGACAAGCAAATAAATCCTATGGACATATCTTGTCTATTGAGAAAGTCATTTTTCTCATCGGCAGAATCAGGCTCTACATCCATTGCCATGGTTATTTGGTATAATCCTCTACTTCTAAGAAGAAGTATAATATTTGGCTTCCACTCCAAATAGTTATGAGGCGTGAGAAGTATTATCGGTGAGTAAAACATATATTCCATCTTTTCTGCATTCTTCAATCTTCAGTACCTGCAAAAATAATTTGTTGTAGCTTTTTCTTAGCAATCTGTTGGCTCTGATACCATGTAAATGTGTTGAACCTTCACATAATAGATCTAGCTAGAAAATACCACTCACATTTGCAGAGAGAAATTGAGAAAGAAGAAGCAAGAGAGAAAGAATGGAAGAATTCTCATTAACTATATTCCAC